>PVJL010011105.1:0-16232 GCA_004026885.1 Lyroderma lyra
CTCGCTTCAGCTTTCCTGTTACCCAACCTGAGGGTGCCACCCGTGTCCTCCCGGGCCCCTGACCACTGACGCACGGCTCTGCCACCCTGCACGCCGCCCATTTTTATCTTTGTTTATTGTTACTATTTTTTATTTCTTTACACACCGCCTGTTCTTGACGTTCCCCATGGCCTTCCGACAGATAAGCCCAGTGGTGGTGTCTTTCACCTTCACCCTTTTCCTGCTGCCCGACAGACGCTTCCCCTTGGGGACATTAACAGCCCCAGGCGGTGAGCATGGGAGCTGGGGGGTGGAGGTCCCCCCTCACCCGGGTGGCCGCAGTCCCCCACTGCCCTGTCCTGGCTTCCTCCCCCCTGCCGTCCACCTCTCCGCTGACCATTGTTACAGGAGCTCATCCCCCAGCCAAGCCGGCTGCACTGGAACCCTCTGGCCTCTGCGTCTGCTTCTGGGGGGGCTCGCCTGTGCACGGAGGTGACGCTGGAGGAGCGGATGGAGACACAGTGTGTACTCGGCGCACTGAGAACCCGCTCACCACAGTGGATCTGTCCTCACCCCGCTGCCCAGAGGGCTGCACGGCAGCCATCGCCGGAGGGGAACCCGGAATACGACCCCGGAGGAGCCTGCCTGCTGGCAGCTCCGGCTGAGACGAGGCCAGTCGCCCCTCCCCACCACCACCAAGTCGTGTCTCCCCGCGCAGGGTGACGCACTGCTACCCCTGTGGGCGGAGACCCGAGGGGCAGTCAGGTCCTCGGGAGTCTGGCCCCTGCAGACCAGTGCCCGCCCTCCTCTGTGCAAATGCGGGGTGCCCGGCTGAGTCCCACCAAGCCGCCACCTACCTCTACCTCTTCGTCCGTCCCAGCCTGCCCACCCCGGCCGGGAGCAAGCCCCATCTAGTCAACGAGTTGTCCCCGGGCGTCCTCTCCCTGGGGGGTGCGGGGTCTGCGAGCGCACGAAGCGGCTGAGACGGGGAGGGGCCTCCCCTTTGGAGCCCGCGGGCCGGTGACAGGCAGACTGGCCGTGACAATGCGCAGACAACGTGGTCCGCGCTGTCCCGTCTCTGACCTCGTGTGCCCCTCCTGGCAGCCCTTTGAGGCCGGCAGTATCATCACTCGTCGCAGAACGAGGAAACACATGCACCCACGGTCCCAGTTCACCTGGCGTCCGGGGACGGGCCAGGATTCTGCCCAGAAAGCAGGTCCCAGCCACCACCCTCGTCACTACGGTGCCGCACAAACTCCCCAGAGGTCCGGCTGCGGGGTGACCGCCACGTTGGCTCCCTTTCGAGCCTCAGAACGGAGCTGTCACGAGGGATCCCACAGAGAAACAAACGTCTGCTCACCTTTCTCGGCCTGCCACGCCCTGCTGGCCCGTGGGCAGAGCAGTTTCGCGGGACCCTGGCTGACGTCAGGGCTCCGATGGAGTGAAACCAACCCTGGACGTCTTCTGAAACGTGGACTGGGCGTCAAGGGCCCGGACTTCGGACAGAGGGCTCCCCGGCCCGAGCGCAGCCCTGCCGAGGCCCTGCCGCCCTGCGTTGTGAGTCACTGAGGTAGCCTCGGCCCCACCTCGCTGGCTGCATCGCAAATGTTTTCAAGTGCGACGATCACAACAGAATGTGGCACAAGCAGGGAAACAGCCCTGCCTGCGTGCACACACACGCCCTCCGTCGGCACTGTTTCAACACAGAGCGCCCACACATCCCTGTCCTTACGACAGAAGACATTCCTCCTCTGCCGGGCACCCAGAGGGATGCGATGGCCTCCAACTCGAGGAGAACGAAAGAGCGTCGGAGAATTCGCTGAGGCGCCGGCTCTGCCAGGAATGGGGGCGTGGGCCACGGGGAGTCAGGGAGAGCCCCCCGAGCCCCTCCCAGAACGCTGGCTGGGACGCGAGCACCGAGCAGGAATACTTCACAGATAACAAAAACGCGCGCGTGGCCAGGGGTGGAAGAGGCAGGGGCTTTCCTAGTCGGGGGGCTGGGGTGCGAGGGGCAGAGCGGGGAGGGCGGGAGCTGCCCCCTTGCAGCACCCCGGCCTTGAGCAGCTACTTCGCGTGGCTGCTCCTCTGCAGAGCGGGGACGCGCTGTGTCACGTGACCCTGGCGCGGAGGGCCCGGCCGGCCCAGCGCTGCTCCACCCGCGCTCATTAGAACAGTTCGTGGGCAGAGGAGGCACGTGGCTTCGGTTCCTCGTGACGACGTCCCTCGGGTCTAGAGAAGACCGGGACGTGCCCTTCACCCAGCGTCCCGGCGTTCTGCAGGGTCCTTGGCTCCCGAACTCACTTTTCAGATAAAAGCCGGCCCTTTTGGCTCTTATGCACAAACGGCCCAGGCTTCCCGGCAGAATATACTAGAAGAGCCAACATGCTCCCGCCAGAGGAAGAGGAACTCAGCAGGCTCCAAGGGAGCCCAGGAAACGGGGACCTTCCATTAGCTTTAGGGGTCTGTTGCTTAAATGGTCAAAGCCTTTGCCAGGGGTACGATGGGGTGACGTGGGAGGGGGAGCTCCGCTTGGGGGAAAAGGAAATTTCCACCGAACCGACACGGTGGATTGCAGTGAACCGGAGAGAACCAAGAAGGCTGTTTTGGGTAAACAGTTCACAAATCAGCTGCCACCCAACACAGCTCCAAGTCCCCTGCAAACTCCTCTTTAAACAGCAGTGACAGAAGGGAGCGAGGGGAATTCATCCCTTTCTCTGGGCACATGTCAGCCCACGTGTTGACAAGCGGTCAGAGAAGGCCGGTTTCTGCAGGCTTCTCTGCCTGACGCAGGCGCCCCAGCTCGCTCTCTGCGCCCCCCGCTCAAGTACCATTCAGTCTGTTCTGTGACCCCGACGCGGGTAGTGACCCAGCCTTGCGTGAGGCGTGCTCAGAATTTTAACGACAGTCCTCATCTTGACTTCTCATGGGTTAGAAGGATCTCCAGCCTTCCCGGCCCTTGGACTTTGGCATGAAGAGACCTAGAAGGCAGCACTACGAGTGAGCAGTGACAATGACGATGGCGGGACGAGGTACCAGAACCATCTTGGAGACAGGCTTTCATGGAAGGAATTGGTGGGAGCATGACAGGGAAGGTACAAGCAGAATAGCAATGCTTTCAAAAGGAATGAATTAGAAGCTTCTAGAAGGCACCTTAATAAAACCTACAGAAAAATGGTGCCGTAGGAGACCCTCTCCCCTCCCCCCATCCAATAAAGATCAGCAATTAGATAGCTATCCGGGGTCCCCTGGGGGTGCAGTGGCTAGGCTTCGGCGCGCTCAACGCCTACGGCCTGGGTTCGATTCCCAGCCAGGGAGCCACCAAACAAACCAAATAGCTGTCCACGAACAGGGTGTCTCTGGGAGAGTTCTCGAGTCCACTCAGGAAATACGGGTAACACAGGGGAACAAGATTCCCAAGAACCACCACCCAAGACGAGAAGGAAGACGTTTCGTGTTGCCGGCATCATCCCACCCCGCGAGCCGCTCTGAGAGCTCCCTCGCCCAGAGGGGAGTGGCGGAGAGCGCGACCAGCGTTGTCAGCCCCTGGGGACACTGCCCGGAGGTCCTGCGTGGGTTTCACCCGAGAAGGAACCTCACCGAACAATGCTCCTAGAAACCTCATGCACACATGCGCTGCCTGCGGATTCCGAGTCAGCAGGTGTGGGGTGCAGCCCGTGTTTCTCGCAAGCCCCCCCCCCCCGGACCACACTTGGCACTCGGGGTTCGAGATGCCCGATCAACCATCGCATGTTCCCATGAGGGCACCGAGGCCCAGGTCGGGGAATGACTCGGGGACGGGCGGGCAGAGTAAGGCAGGAGCTGCGTCTCAATCTGGGTCCGGGGTCTCTGGCCCAGCTTCCTGGCAAAGAATCGTTTAAACAGCCGCAGAAGCAGTCGGGGCGACGAGCCAGCCCACCCCTCACGTTCGGCTACTCACCGATGTCGCTCAGTATTGAACCCTAGCAAGTGGCAGCCAAAAGAAAGAAGTCTCAAGTTCAGAGTAACTGATTTCTGGGCGGAGCCTATGTCTTTACTGGGGCTTGACAGAGCCAAGGACGGCTGGGTTTGATCAAGGACGGCACTCTTAGGGCCACAGACACAGCTGTCTCCTGTCACCCTCGCTGCAATGCACAATTTTCAGACTCGGCAGGGGTGCGTGCCTCCCCGCTCCTCGAGGAGGGGGGACTTGATAACTGAGTGCTTTGTAATGCCACCACGTCTTCCTGGTGCGAGTCACAAACAATCAGAGTTAACAAGCAGCAGCTTCTGGCCTGGCTTGAGTGCAGGTGGGACAGTAGGTGACATCACTGAGATCAATGGTTCTCGGAAGAGCTCACCCCCCAGGCCCACCAGAAATCCGAATGTGTGACTTCAACTCCTCAGCTGATTCTAAGGGCCGACCAGTGTGTGTGTGTCGGGGGGCCAGCAGATGGGTGACCCCTCCAAACAGCCTGGGATGGTCTCGCGGAAGGAGACACGGTTGCTTGTGTGCCACCTAGTGGGGAGGGGGAGAAGGGCGCATAGCCAGGGCCGGAGGTCTTCTATCACACGAAGGTGACGAGGGTGGAGAAGACCCTGTCCCTGTCTCTGTTTAAAAAGGACCAAAGACATACAGGATGAAAGAGAGCCACCGACGAGCTACCACCGTTGAGAAGAAGACAGCTGAGATGCTTCAGAGTTTATCAGAAAAGTAAGCAACACTTGAGGCTGTGATCTCCAAGGGTGGACGGAGGCATTTCTAGAAAAAAATAAATCATTGCTCTGAAAAGCTTCTGAGAATGAGAAGCCGTGCATTTTGCTGGGGGGCAGGTTTTCTCTGCACACGTGAGGAGCCCGCTGCTGAATTCTGTGTTGGGTGAGAGCACAGCTTTGAGGACCGCGTACTGGGGTGGCAGGGGGGGCGCGTAGGGGGGCTTTTCTACACTGACTGCAAGGAGGGGACGGCAGGGGGAGAAGGTGCCACCCCACGGCCTCCGGGGTGAGAGGCCTTCCGTGGTGGGGGGCACACATGGCTCCGTTCCGACCCTCCACCCCTGCCCTTAGCCATGTGGATGTGCAATTCCTCCCACCAAAGAGGGGAGGGGGCCACACGGCTCTGCCCCTGGACGTTCGCTTCGGCCGTGCCGCTGGCTTCGGGCAGTGGAATGAGGCTGAGGGCCGGCGTGCCTGCCTGCAGCCTAGATCACAAGGAGCCTCTGCTCCTCTCTGCCTGGACCGTGGGCAGAGCCTGTCCCGCTGCCTCGCTGGCTCACGGAGAATGAGAGCCGTGGGCAGCACGGCCACCCCGATGCCGCAGCGTGAAGCCCGGAGACCAGGCGAGGCAGCCTGGCCCCGGGCCACCCGCTCAGGGCCGCTCCCTGCTCCGGAGGCCACGGGCCCGGCTGCTGACCGAGGCGGCAGGACAGCCTTCCCAGGGGGCTGTTGGGACTCCAAGTCTGCGACCCCTCTGAACTTCAACCCTTTCCCTCCTCACCTCCCCTTGTGGCCCTTTCATCCCGGCGGTGGGCTCTTGCTAACCATAAACACGCAGCCGCCGGGCTGTGCCGTGTCACACGCCTCCCGTGCAGGTCCCCTGGTGCGTCAGGACACTCATCGTTTGGAGGCCTGAGGCTTCCGCTCGCTCCCCGAGCCGAGAGGGGCCCGGGACCGTCCCCAGGCTCCTGAGCGCATAGGTTTCTGGGCGGGAAGGAGGGCGGGCACGACCAGGGCCTCGGAGCGGTGCACGGCCGGCCGATGACGGATCGATCCCAGCGCCTGGCTTGGATCGCAGGCCCGCTGACCGTTATTTTAGGGAATCACATTTTCCGAGTCACAGGTCCGTCAACATGAGACCTTACGAGTTGCTGTCAGGGTTCTAGTCAGTATCTGGGGAAGAGAGAAATCAAACAAACAAACGCCTGGTCCTGCGCTTACACCGGTGGGTGCTCGGGGGCACAGAGTGAGCGGGGTTCACCCCGGTAGGTTGTTAACTGCACAAGGGCTCCTGGCCACGGTGACAAATGGAGCTCAAGTCCGCCCTGGGCTGCACAGGCCAAGCCCAGAAAGAAGGGTCCCTGCTTCTACTTTGCACAAAAGGTATCGGGCTACCTGAGGGCAAGCCCGGCCCGGGGAAAGGTGATGTGTTTGTGCGGAGACTTCCCCGAAAAGCGTGGAAAAGCATCCCTCAACTGAGGAACAAGCAAATAATTATACAGCTTTAAAGGAAGAGCCAGTTGTGGTTTCCTGCTTCGGTCTGGCGGCTCTGACTCAGTGGGTCTGTCTGAGAGGGGCTCTAGGATCTGCACTTTTCCTCGACGTGCTGGGTGCTGTTAGGCACCGAGCTTTGAGAACCACTGCAATGTGTCTCGTCTCCTTCTGGCCCAGACCTGGGCTCCTGAGAGCCGGGAGCAGGTCAAACAGACAGGAAACAACCTCCTGCAGATCAACTTTAAATCCCACGGTTCAAAGGTCCAGGAAGACCTTCTGTGTCTTGTGAACCAGGGCCTCCCAGCGGTTGGGGTAGGGGAGCCCAAGGCACTGAAGGCGACACACGACAGAGGGGAGCAGCCTGGGCGGTGGCCGGATGTCTGACAGGTAGCCTCTGGTGCACTAATAACAGGAGAGAATTTGGCCACAAAAGGCAATTACAGAGGACGAGCCAGCAAGTCAGGGCAGTGTAGGGGGACCTTATTATCCCCCTGTCTTGCTTAATCGGAGGTAATCCTTGGGAGCGAGCACAAGAACGGTGTGTGAAGTTCAGTGCCACACACGCTAATGTGCACATCATGTTTTTATTGCAAAGAGGATAAAGCCCCAAATTTTCTACTGAAAACAAATGGTAAAAATTAATTATAAAGAAGACCCTGGAGGGCCCCGCGCGTGCTCCCCGGCGGGCTGATTAAATGCCGGCCTCATTTCCACTGCTATGCACCCCATCTCTTGGAAGAGGGCCAACGCTCTATGCCAGTGTCCACAGAGATGCTCGGAGAAGAGGGTCCCGGTGCCAGGGAAGAGGGGCACACTCACCACTGCCGCCTGGAGCCAGCCACCGCCACAGGGTGGCACCCGTCATGGGCAGGACAGCTGGATGGTTCTGCAAGGTCAGTGCGGGTCAAGCGCAACCTTCGTCACCTGCAACCAGTCGCGGACGAACCCCACAAACGACGCCGCTCGGCCTGCGCCCACGCGGCCTGGGGCGTGTGGTGGTGACTCCCGTGCAGGCTCCAAGGTCGGGGGGACTTTTTTAAACCCCTGGATTCTGTGTGGTGTCAGAGAACACCTTCCCGGTTCTCAGACGGTGTGAGCCCTAAAACTGAAAAATCTCAGAGCTAGGACGCAGGCCCACGACTCCATTATCACTTGAGTTTCAACATTATGCTTTAATGGCAAGATGCCCTTCTCCTTGTTAAAATAAAATGGAAAGATCACCCCAAACGCTGATGGCCCCAGCCTCGTTCCTGCTTTTTGCCCCAGAGGCAGCTGCTGCTTGCAGCCCGCCGTGGGTCCTCAGACCCACAGAGAACACGGACGCACAGGCTTTGCTTTATGTAGCGCTTCCCGCAGCGAGCTCACGCTGGCCCACGGTTCTGCGACTCGCGCTTTTCATTAAATGCGTTGGGGTCGGTACACACGCTGACCGTGGCCGACGCCTCACATTCCGAAAGTACGGACACAGCCGCTCTGTGTTCGACAGAACACATTGCCCGTGTGTCTCAGACTGATACTCAGGGATGTTCCTAATTTAGGTCTCAATCTACATTTTCTACTTTATTCCCCACAGTGGAGGTCCCCCCCCCGCGGCCACGGAAGCTGTACACAAGCCCGAAGAACCACTGGCCGAGTCCCACAGGGAGGGGCAGCATTTGAGTGGAGGGCTGTCTGCATCATGGGCGCCTCCTCATTCATTAAGGTCTGCTCCCGGTGGGCCGTCATCACGTCTTCCTCGGGACTTCCGGTCCCCTTTGTATGCCCCTGGGTGGGGCCCTTCCACTTCTGCTGGGCATTAGAATAAGTAACTGGCTGTTCTCACTGCCCCATTTTAGTAGTGAGTGAGCTCTTCAAGGGTAGCTCTATGGACTAGGGATGTAGTAGGTGCTCAACAAATTTTGTTGCGTCTTACTGTCTTTACTAGCTCAACTAGAAATTGGACTATGGATACGTTTTCCTTCCTTCTATCACATGTCTGCCCTTCCTTCCTTCCACACATCCTTCCTCTTTGCTTCCATTTTTCCTTCTCTGCATCTCTCCACGCATGCATGCACCCACTCATCCATCCACCCACCCACCCTTCTCTGCTTCCATCTTTCCTTCTCTGCATCTCCCCATCCATGCATCCTTCCAAGCCTCCCCCGCCACTCTGCTCCTCTTGGGTGGCAGCTATGACAACATTCCCTCCAGTCTCTGACTATAGGGAGCTTCCTGACTGACCTGTATTCTGAATTGAGGTGGGTTAGCACAGCAGAAGCATGAGATGGTGCCTGGCATGAAGGCATTCGGCACCCCCTTGGTCACTGCAGAGGTGTGACAGCGGTCATAACACCGGCTAATGTTTGCTGGGGCTCCTCTCAGAGCCATGTCCCAAAGGTGCACCATTTCCTGGAGTTCCCATGCACACAGTGGCGGAGGACCCGCTGCTTTTCAGTGCTTTCATTTTATCCCGCTATGACCCAGGATTTGATCATCCCTACGTTAAAGTGACTGCGTGGAGAGACGAGTGGCATGCCCGAGGGGCCGTCGGTGCTCACACCGTGCTCGGACACGCGTGCCTCTCGGAGCTGCTCTAGCCTGGGGCAGTGGAGACCAAATGCTCATCACAGCAGAAGACTTTGTAGAACAAAACTGGTTTCAGGATTCTGTCCACTCCATCCGGCTGCCTCTGGTCCAGGAAGGTGCAATATGCCCAGTGCATACTAAAAGGTGGGATTTTTATTCTTAGAACTAGGCTAGAGAACTTGAGAAAGATGGGCTCCTACCCTCCTTTGCATTCTGGAAGATTCTGAGGTCCCACAGCCTCCCTGGTGTCCCCTCTCAGTTTCAGACAACCGTTCCCAGCCACACCCAGTGTGTGGGCTCACGTGGCCACCTCTCCCTCTTTCCGAGCCGTACCCTGAACAGCTGTGCCCTGACCTCCCAGGCCTCTGCCCTCCTGCAGCCTGAGGTGCCCCACCACACTGGCTGCCACCACCTCCTTCCTGCCCATCTCCCTGGAGGAAACTGAGCGCCTAGAGAGTCCGAGGCAGGCGGTGGCACTGTCACCAAGGGGCTCAAGACAACGTGCGGGTGCTCCTTTGAAAGTTGGGCTGCAGCTGCTCTTCAGGTCAGCTAATAAAGCACACCAGCTGAACGAATGGCCAGCCCTCTCTGGGCTGTCACCCCAAGTCTCTTCTGCTCATCTCTTCCCTCCTCACGTCCCACAAGTGACCCCCCTCGGCCCCCAGGGCATCAGCGACTGCCCCATGTGTGCCTGCCAACCCTTCTAGGCCCTGCCTGGATGCCCATCTCTCAGTCCCCCCGACATTCACTCCTGGGAACTGGGCTTCGGAAGCATTCCTGTTGGTCCGCATCCCATCACCCACTTTTCTGATTGTCTTTTCCACTCTCGCGCGCTGTGTCAGGGGCTCCGCCGCACAGCTCACACGCCGCTCTGCTCCCGCTACCCCGCCTACGGGCCCCGTGCGCTTTGGCCCTGTCACACTCCGCTCCCGTCCGTCCCAGCCCGCGGGCAGTGTCCTGCCCAGGCAGCGGCCCCGCCCTGCCCCCATCTGTGCCCCTTCCCACCCCCGAGGTTCCTGCCACACCCCCAGTTCTCGGGGATGCAGTAACAAGCACCCGAGCGCCAGCCTGCGGGGGGGGGGGGGCGGGGGGCTGGTTAGGACGCGGCCGCGTGAAGGGACGGAAACGTGCGCACAAGCCCCGGGTGGCGTTGTGGCCGAGGGGGCCGGCGGGGCCAGGCCCGGCTCTGGAGAGGGACAGGCCCCCATCAGCGGGCGGTGCGTCCTGGCCGTGACGGCGACACAGGAAGCAGGAGCCTGAAGCCACGCACTGCCCTTCAGCAAGCCAGCGGCGGCGCCAACGAGCCCCTGTCACACGGTCACAGGGCACGTCAGGTCCAGGCGAGCGCCGTAACCAGTAATTTCTGTTGCTTCCCAAAGGGGGGTGGGGGCAGCACGTTTTAGGACGGAATTCACGCAGTAATTCCTCCGTTATTACAAACCCGGAAACAACAAAACGGCTCCCCCGGTCCCGGGGAGGGAAGCCACTCTGCAGCTCCTGCTCCTTCTCGGGCCACTGCCGAAGCCCCGAGTCGTTTGCCGCGTCTGCGACACGCAGGGCAAGGCCTGTCCCTGCCTCTCCTGGCCTCCTTCTTCGAGGAGACTAGGCCATCACATGTTCCCCAGAGGAGGGGCCGGTGACAGCTGCGTTTCGCCCTTGCACGTTAGCATGCACACGTCATTGCGCTTTCAACGTGGCTTCCTCTGTCAGCGCAGAGAGAACGCTCCTGCTCCCCACCGAGAAGAGACAACCCAAAGCGTCACCCCAGCGTGGCTGGGAAGCCGGTGCCGTGGTGGCCGTCCTGCCCCCGCCCCGCCCCGGGCCCCGCGGTCTCTGTAGGACGCGAGCCCCACCCCCTGGGTTCAGGCAGTTGGAGCGTCCCAGCCTCCCGGGCCGCCTCTCATTCATGTCACCGTGCGGAGCGCCCAGGGGCTGGCATTGCTCCCAGGGTGGTTCTTGGGGTTAGTGCTCCCTCTTCTCAGTCAGCACCCTGTGAAAGCGGGCCACGTTGCTAGCCCTGCTGGTGCCGGCCACGGAGGTTAGAGTTTTCACGTGGCCGCCGGCCGTCACTGGTGTGTGCACACGCTCGCACCTGCGCACACGAACAGGGACACGAACAGGGACACGAACAGGGACGAAACTCAAGCCCGAGTGGGATTCACGCGGGGACCTGGATGTTACCCCCACGGTCCCATTAATCACAGTTAGCGCACGCGTCGAACGGGGTTATCTGTGCTCCCAGCTCCTGGCGTCTATAATTTAACCTGAGTACTTTCCCCCAAAGTCTGAATCAGGTTCACCCACTATCGCTCCCAACTTCCTTTGTGCTTCTAAATGAGAAACCCTACATGTCACTTTTCTCAGATATGCAGCACTCTCAAGGTCAGTGTAGAAGAATAAGGCAATTAACTCCCGGGTAAGTTGCAGGATGGCGGGGAAAGTCACCGCGGCTGGAGAGGCGGCGGAGGGGGGCGGCTTGTCTGCGCCCGCCAGCCCTCGTGTGAGACCAAAATGATGAATGCCGCTCGGGCGGCTCCTGTCAAATGCACAGGGTCCAGGAGAGTGTGTGTCCCCGTCTGCGGTGCCAGCTGGCTACAGAAGGGAGCTGTTTCCCCGCGGCCGGGCCCCCCGATTGGCGGTTGGATGAGCCAGCTCTGTGGCTAGCTTCTCCGCTTTTCTTTCTTTCCCTCCCTTTTTGGTACCTTCTTTCAAGTTTCCCAGTAAAGTGCGCCCCGCTTCCGAGTTTCCAGTGGGGCCATTACGGTCTCAGAGACGGGCCCCCAGGCACTAAGTGCGCTGTGTT
This sequence comes from Lyroderma lyra, assembly GCA_004026885.1. Classification (NCBI taxonomy): domain Eukaryota; kingdom Metazoa; phylum Chordata; class Mammalia; order Chiroptera; family Megadermatidae; genus Lyroderma; species Lyroderma lyra. The sequence goes on from PVJL010011105.1 coordinate 11,534, forward strand.
CTGCTAGTGAGTCTAGTAATTACGAAGCGGCAGGCCTACACGGAAACAAAGGGACAGAGGCAAGGTGCCCACTAGCCGCTCGGACCTTAACAGTGTCCCCCCTCTGGTGGGATTAAAAGTGGGGTTTACATGTGCCGCCTCCTGCTTCCGCGTACGTAAAAATGAAAACAATTTCGTGCGCACCTTCCTGTACAGCAGCCACACGGCGACTTGCAGGGGCGAAGGGACCTGCTCGCCACGTTTGACGGAATTTCCCACCCAGAGGCTGACGCGTGCGAGGCTCGGCCTGGCGCCCAGGAGTGCCCCTAACCCCCGGGGGTGCAACCGTCTCCCCAGGACTGAATTTCCTCACACCCGGCCAAGGGCATTCATTCGTGGTGCGCCAGAGAGTGTGGCCTCAGGGCCCGGAACCGCGTGCACAGCGCAGGCGCACCTGGCACGCCCAGGTAGGGCCTGAGCTCGGGCGGACGCACCCCAAAGCAGCTCCACGACTAGGCTGCAGCCAGCTCTCTCTCACCTGACCGCCACGGCCGTCCTTTCAGCAAGAGGCATGGGGCCTGCTGAACTGACGGTCCAGAAGTTTCTGCCGTGCCCGCGCCAGCTCTTCCCAGGTCTCTGGATGGCAGCGGGTGTGTGCGTGTGGCCGTGACCTTGGCTTCTCGTCAGACGCTGGGGAAAAGCCAGCCTGGGGGACCCACAATCCCTCCAAGTGAGGCCCTGGAAGAACCGCCGATGGGTTCGAAAGAGACGTGGGTCAGCGCAGGTACCGGGCGCGGTGGACGGCCCCCCCAGGCACGTTTGGGGGGCCCTCAGAGCTCTCCCCCAACTGCTCCAACCGCCAGGTCCTCATCAAGCCGCTGGTTTTCCTGGCTCCCCGAACGTTTCTGTCTCTCACCAAATGGCTAGGCATCGCCGCCCCCACAAATGATGGCGTCCCCTCCTCATTCGTTACCCCGAGAATCCCACCTTCCCGGAAGCGGCTCCGGGCGTTACCGACAAACCGCAAAAGGCTGCAGGCTCCCCGGGAACCCCCCAGCTTTGGCCAGCGGGACTCCCTGGTCCCCAGCTCCACAGAGGACTGTCGGGGTCCAAGTAGCCATGCAGGGCTGAAAGCACGGAGGCTGCGCTGGATGAGGCGCCCCGGTGCCCGGGACAGTGGGGCTGTCGTGTGTACAGTAAGGAGCGTAGCACCCCTTCTTCCCGTGCCCCGCGGGTGCAAATCTCAGCCGTCCTGCAGGCACTGGGCCACCTCTCCGCCTCGGCAGGGCCACGCCGTCCCACACTGGGCTTCCCCGTCCTGGCATGAATCCGCCACCCCACTCGGGTCTCAGTCCCGGCGTCTGGGGCAGAAGTGGTCCCCGCTGGTCCCCACGGCCGCGGACTCAGCAGGGGGGCCGTGGGCCAGGGAGCCCCGTGTGCGGGTGGGGGAGGGGGTGGGGGCCGAGGAGGGAGGCTTCGCAGAGGTGTGAGCAGAGGCGGCGCCCGGGGTGCAGTTTGCACCCCGCTGCTCTCCAAGGCTCTGGCAGGCGCTCTCCCGGTGACTCATCCCTGTCGTCCCTAGGACTCCGAAATGCCTTTTATCTGCCACACATGTTCTTGTCGGGGAGCTGGTAGGTGTCAGATGTTCCAGCTGACTCAGGGGGTGAGCGTGCACACCCCCCGCCCCATCTTCTGAAAAGCACATTTGTCTCGCTCAAAGCCAAACAGAAATGACACACCTGCCTGCCTCCCGTACCTCGGAGAGCAAACGGCCTCCCCCTCCCACTTCTGAGCTCCCATGTCACCACCCCGGAATGGAGAGGAAGCGTCTCCCCCCACCAAAAGGCAGCGTCTCTCAGACCTGGGCCCCGGGCCCACCGAGCAGGCGAGCTGGCCCAGCAGGGACCCACCTAGAGCCGGGGCATCAGGGGCGTGCCCGGTGCAGGGCCACTGGGGGGACACTGTCCCGACCCCCCACAGGGGGACGAGAACTGGAACTCCGCTCGGAAATGGCCGATGAGGGAGAGGACGTTGGCGACAGCAAAGGGGATTCACCAACGGGGCCCGCTAGTGCCCACCCCTCCCCCACAGCGGAGGGCGCAGGGTGGTCTCCCCAATGTTCACGCTCCCCTTCACGTACCCCGAGAAGTCACCCGCCCCCGAGAGGGCCGCGGGAGGCTGGCCACGGCCCTCGGCATGCCTTGTGGAGGAGGGGGGACTGGTCCTCGCGTGAGGCTGGCTGTCGGGGGGCGGGGAGGACTCTGGTGGCCGGAGCTGGCACCAGGTGTGAAGACAATTCCCAGGATGGGGGCTCGAGCAGTGGCGGCGCACAGAGACGCAGCTCGCACAGGGAGCGGTGGAGGGAGTCGGGGCTCACGGAGGCCCCAGGGCAGGGAATGCAGAGGGCAGAGCAGTGTCTTGGTGCAGAGCTGTAGCCCCCCGTCTCCGGACCTTGCACCCCGCACACCTGGGTGCTGAGGTGCGGGTCAAGCACACTGTGACAGGCCAGCACCCAGCCGTTAGCTAACAGGCCGGTCCAGGGCCGGGGGGCGGACACGTGGGGACCGAAAGCGAGCCTGAGAAGAGGGCCCTGCTGGGGCGGGACGTGAAGAGGCCACTGTAAGAGCCCGGGAAGCAGGGGAGCCCTGGTCAGCTTCCTGCCTCCGAGCCCTGGCCCCCCGCGACCCCAGCTGGAGGGCCGGTCGCCGGGGGGAAGGCCCACGGTGACGTGCGGGTCCCCGGGGGCCCGGAGGGTGGAGGGAGCACCGAGCGTGCGGCGGACACCAGGCCAACGCGCTGCAGCTACGAGAGCCGTGGGGTCCCTGCAGGGCGGGGCCGTGGAAGCCGGGGGCTCCCCTGCGGCCCCACCTCGGCCTCGTGCCCGCGGCCCGGCCGCCTCATTTTAAACCGCAGCTCCCAGGGGCAGCCTGCAGGGCTACTGAGCGGCAGCCGGGCTCCTGAGACCTGGTTCCGCCCACTTCCTGCCCCCCATTAGCCCACAGGACCCCCACAGTGCCCCGAGGCCATGACGTCAGGCGCTGACACGAACGACAATGGCCTTTTTCACCTCACATGGCAAATGACACTTAAAAAGGGGAGAACGCGGTCACACACACGTGCCCGGGCTGGCGTGCCCGGTGGTCCCCCTTCCCCACGAAGGCGAGCGCACAGGGATGTGGCGTTCTTCCACCGACACGCACCCCCGGGGGCTCCCTTCCGCCCCTCTCAGTTCCACAAGGGCAGGGTGTGCTGCCTCCCGTCACTGCAATTAGGGAAACAGCTGGTTTCACGAAATGAAATGCGGCTGCGGGGTCTGCCCCCCAGGGTCGCGGTTCACAGAACACGGATGTCTCGAAACCACCCAGCAGGTTCAGGAGACGCCACCCACGGGCTCTCGGGGTCCATCTGAGGCCTTCGTCAGCACTCTCTGGCGTTCAGCTGACTTCTGTTGACCCTCAGGGACTTTCCTCTACCTTCTCCCTTTGCCAAAAACATTACTTTTTATGCTTTTGCAGGGAACACGTCTAGCTGCCTGCACGACAAACAGAAAAGCAAACCATTAACTTAGAAAGAACTCGGCAGCTACTGAACCAAATCGTCCACGGCGCGGCGGAACGCAAGGCCGAGCTGGTCTTCTCTTAGGTCGTTCTGCATTGTAATTAGGGGCCGCCTGTACTGTCATCAACCCCAGTGCTCCTTCTATCCCTGGGCCTCGTGGTGAGGGACTGGAGGCAGCAAGTGCCTTGTCCTTGCAGCGTTCTCCAACATTCCCGCCTGGTGTCTGTCGTGCAGGCAGCCACCAGGAACCCCTGGAGTGAACCACGGATGATTCAGCGAATGGCCAAGCCAGCTCACGGGTGTCCGTCGGACCGGCTGTGGCTTCCGCTTTGGTTTACGGGTGGGGAAAGACGGCAAACGCACGGCCCTCCAGCCAACCTCCTCCTTGTCGCGTCCTTGGCAGACATGAATAATCAATGACAGGGCTCCTGCTGAGTCTTGATTAGACCTCAGATTTCGTCTCAGGTGCCAAGCCCGATCAATCGCCAGCAGCCACCCCAAGCGCCAGGCAGGGAAGGATCTATTTGCCTTCTCGGCATCAGAATCAGGCTTTTAAAAGCACCACTTTACGAGACCAAAGGCTGCAGGGTTATTCCTCTGCTTTTAATGTCACCTCTTTTCTTTTTAAGGTCCTTCTTTCTCCCTGCGCCGAGGTTTCTGCCCCCGACATTCTACCCCGTCCTGTGTCTGATCATCCAGGTGACTTTCCTCGTGATGCTCGTCGCTCCTGCCTGGTGCCCATGCCCTCCTGCACGCGGGATGTCACACGTGGCCCACCCCTGGCAGACCCCTCACGGCAGGGAGCTGGGCGTCATGGTGAGAAATGCTGGATTGCCTCCCCCAGTCTACAAACACCCCAGTTTGCCCTTAGAGCCGGCCTTACAGTCCCCCCGGCTGGGTCCTCAGCACAGAGAACCCCCATCACTGACCAGGGTTTAGAGGAGCCAGATGAACCCTCGGCCATCACCCTGACTGCTGCTAATGTCCGCCCGTCAACAGGGAGTGGTTCCTAACAGGACGCGCCTGACGGACCCTGGGCACGAGGCGGATGCGGACACGGGGGCTGCCAGGCCACGGCACGGTGACAGCTCAGGAGCACGAGGAGTTCGTCTGAAGGAGAGGAAAACAAGGCCCCGCCCTCGGGAGGCCTCCCCCTGCGGCG
>PVJL010011105.1:16332-44986 GCA_004026885.1 Lyroderma lyra
GGGGGGGGGGGGGGGGGGAGGAGGGCGGTGGGTGTCTCCTAGGCTTGAACAGGCCCCGCAGAGCCTGGGAGAGGGCTCTGTAGTTGTGGGGGACGGGCCTCTCCCCAGCACTGAACGGGGCACCAGAGACCGAATTCTAGAAGCTGGAAGGCAGGTTCTCTGGGCCATGACTCAAAAGCTTGCCTGTTTTGGCTCTCATAGAAATACTATGAGAATAAAAGAGAAAAAAGTACTCTTACTAGTACAAGTGCAGAAAATAAAATCTGGGGTCGGGGCAGGGGCTGCCATTGTGAGTACCTACTGTGTGCCACGCCCGCCAGGGGCCTCGAGGCCTCAGCTCTAACTGTCCAGATCCCCATGCAGAAGCATCACTGCTCCCCTTGAAGGGGACAAGAATATAAGAAAATGGACTCAGAAACTCGCCCACGGTCCTATAATAGGAGGACCTCAGGTTGGGCCTCACACGAGCATGGCTGGACCTCAAGGTCTCCGTCCCACCTCGCCAGGTCACCACTCAGCTTCTGGATGTCAGTGGAAGGACCTTTGGGGCTGTTTCCTTATTTGGACAAATGCCTGCCTAGTGGTGCACAGGGCCTGTGCCTCCGAGCGGCGTCTGGGACCCGTGCCCAGGGCCAATCCTGACCGTGACCCCCGTTCACTGTGACAGGTGTGGCCCCCTGCAGCACATCTTCATCAGTGAAGCAGAGGGAGGAAAATTCCAGGGCCAGGGCCAGGGTGAGGGCCCGTGGCAGAAAGGCTGCTGGGAGCAGGAACGTCTGCGCCAACGTGATTAACACAAGAGCGTGTCGCCATGGCTGCCTCGTAGTGAGGTCAGGATCTGTGCTGTCAGGGGGCTGCGTCTGTGTCCTTTGCAGACACGTAGCTGGGGCTTCGTGATGTGACATTGCTGACAGCTTCGGGCAGGGCGTGAGTCCTCGTGCAGGCCAGTCCCCCAGGAGGGCAGCAGCAGACACCCTCAGGGCCCCAGGACGGATGTGGCCCCCAGCCCCGTGCAGGTGCACGTTCCTGACGCACATTTGCTTCTTTCCTGGAGCAAGTGGCCAAGTGACCTCGACTCAGAGAGTGTGAGCCCCCCCCCCCCAAATAAAACCCGGAATTATCTCCTGGAGGGTGGTCCCCTTGTACGACAGCTTCCCCCGCCCGGTGAGTGTTCTAGGAGCCCGTGTGCATCCGGGTCCCAGCTGGCGTGGTTGGGAGAGGTGCGTTCGGCTACAGTGAATGTTTCTGGAGACTCTTTCAATGCGTTTGCCCGTTTCATGGTGGGTGACTGGCACAAACAACGTGCGGTGTGACAACGCACCTGCCCGCACGCGCTGAGGGTTCAGTTTTTGACCAAAGAAATGGCATGACCTCGTGCTCCGCCCTCCTCCCTATTCACCCGAGTGACGTTTCTTTGTCGCCCAGGATGAAAAAAGTCCTCAAAGGGAAATGTTTTGTGGATGCAGAAGAGGTGACACGAAAACACAGCAGAAGCACTAAAAGGGACCCAAACTGACAATTTCAAAAACTGTTCTGAGCCGTGGAAAAAAGTCTCAATAGGTGCACTGCCTCCGACGGAGAGTCCTTTGAAGGTGACTGAAGTTCAAACTTGTGAGAATAAGTACACAATTTTTTACAGATAAACTCCGGGGTTTTTCGAGTCCCCCCTCGTGTACGGGCCACCTAAGAGCTAAGTCACGCTTACAAGGGGAGGGCTGGGAACGTGACAGCCTGTGAGGTTGGTGGGAGAGGTCTTGTGCCAAAAGGCCCCTCCGACGGGAGCACGCCGTGTGCTGGAGGCACCACCCTGCAGCGGGGAAGGGGACACGCCGGCCCGGTGCAAGTTATGGGGTGTTTTCTGCGGGGTTTAACTTCCCACAGACAGAGCTGGTGCAGACAGAGAGGGCTGGGAGGGTGGGCCCTTGTGCCCGAGAGGCTCGTGTCTGCGAGCCACCTACCCCAAGCCCAAGCCCACCCAGAGCGGCAGTGGGGTCCTGGTTTTCCCCCGGGCTGGTGGGCGGGCAGAGCAGCCGGGCTGCACAGTTCGCGGAGCACACGCGTCCTTGCCGGGCAGATGTCGCTCTGGGTGTGGGCACGGCAAACCCCGGGGTGGGGGGCGGAAGGGTGTGGAGCCCACCCAAAGCGGGGGGCTCTCCCCGGGCCCCAGGCACCCTGAACCACACACGCACACGTCCTGGCCTGAGAGTGTTTCATGGGAGACGAGGCTCGTCTGGATAAACAGCCTGTCTCCGGTTTCTCCCGCCGTGGGTGTTCTGTGGTCACCGCTTCCTCTGCCCTCCCCGGGGCGTAGGGTAACTTCACACCGAGCATTCCCAGCAGCGGAACTCAGAGCGCCGTCCCGGGGGCGCAGACGGGGACCCCGCACCGTCCTCCGGCCTTTTCTCCTCCCCGCCCTCCTTCCCCCACGACGCCCCCTCTGGGACCCGAGACGTTCCGTTTCCCCGTGTTCCACATGGCCCGGTGCCTCCCCCCCCCACCCCAAACCCGAAGGCTCCCCAGCCTCCCAACTCCCCATTGCGAGGCGGAACCCAGGGAATGGTTTTAGGATGTGTCACCGAGGAGCCCAGGTCACACTGGCTTGTTTCCTTTGAAACCCTGGAAACAGCCTTTAACTCTAAAAACAATCCGACTTCATTTGGGATCGTGCTACTTCTTGCTGCTGGGTAGCGTGGGACCCGGGCCCGCCTCTCCCTGCCCTTCTGAAGCTGGCCTCCGACCCGCGGACGACCGGGCTGCCATTGTGACAAAGCAAACGCAGAAGTGACCCAAAGCTCAAGACTAAACACTTTTCTACAGATGCTCGGGGCTGGCTGCACCAGCAGCGTCGCCCAGACAGTGGGGGTTTGTCAGGGAGAGTTCTATCAGGCTCTGAGCAAGCCCCCCGCCCCCCACCCAGCTCTGTTCTTTGTGCCAGTGACACTGCAGATGTGCTGGCCGGCAAGGGCGGGGCGAGCAGCCACGTCGACGCTGGAGATGTCTGAGGACGCGCTGAGGAACCATTCACAGCCACCAATGGCTCCACGGAAGGCCCTTTGTGATGGGCCCAGCCCCAGGGCAGGGGTCTGAGGGCCAGGGATGAAGGACCCATTTCAATCCAACAAGAATGTATTGAGGTCCCACCAGGTGCAAGGCACGGCGCTCAGCTCCGGGAGAGGCCGGGGAGAGGGACCGCAGACAGACGGTGGTGTCAGGGCTGCGGCGCGCCAGTGTCTCAGCCAGCCGAGCCCCTGGCATCGCGCTGCACCGATTGAATAGTGGGGATCTTTGCTCCATTGTCCCTGCACGTGGAACCACTCAGTCCAAGTCGGGGGCGGGGGGAGGGAGCAACGGACGAACAAGTGGGCGGTCCTTCTGCAGCATCTCGAGGTGACTGACCGCCCCTCTGCAGGCAGCGACGTGCATGCCACTGAGATACAGAGATGCCCAGAGAGTGCCAGTATCTCCACCAAAGGCTCCCTTCGCTGCGCTCCTGTCGCCGGCACTCCGCACGGGCCCCAGGACGCGCACGTCGCGCCCTCTCGCCGTCTGCCTTGCCTCCGCACCCCTGAATCCCAGCACTTTAGCAGGAGTCGATTTCTGGGTGGAACTAGAAGTTGGATTAAGCATTCCAACGCTTGAGCGTTCAATCGTCCTTGAAATGTGAAGGCTGGAAAGTGCTATCTAATGAGTTTACAAATAAAATTCCCCTAAAAGTAGAAAAACCATCTTTCTGCCATGGGCCCCAAAGGGCCTTCATACAGTGACGTAGAAAAATACCCGTGGCAAAGCAGTAAAATGACGCAGCTACTGATTTACCCTAGTTTTTCAGAACTTTATGCAAAGCACGCGTGGGCCAAGTATCTTAAATGCAATTTTATCCACAAATCAAATCCTCTTATGAAGACGATGACCAGACGATCTGCATTTAACATCGCTAAGCCCCTGCGAGTACTTTCACGCCATCCTGCTCGAGTATGAGCACCGAACCAGACCGTCTCCTGGAACTTGTGGCGACGTGGGTTTGATCTGTCCTGAGAGCTCCTATCTCTGATAGAGAGATGTGCAGAGCAACCCTGCCCAAACCAGACAGTTCTGCCCACAGAACAGCGATCAACTCAGATGCCTCCATCTGGAAGGTACTTCACAGAATCAGCACCTTTGCGCTCCTGAAAAGGCCTCGAACGCCCAGCTGCGCGAACCCCCAGCTGTGCGAACCCCCAGCTGCACGAACCCCCAGGAGAAAATCACCTTTCACTCAGGAGAGAGGAACGGCTTGGGCCGACACTGCTCAGAGTTCGCAGGCGGACTCCCGCTCATTGCGGGTTAAGTCCTTCACCAACAGGACCCCCGAGTCAGGTGGTTGGCTTCTCGTGTTGGTGGGGTGGGACCTCGTACTGCTGGTTGACTCTGGGGTGACAGGTGGACAGCATGTTATCATCACCCCCAGCCTGTCTCCACAGATGACATTACTACTCAATCACACGCAACCTCATACCTCCTAACACTGACTCCAGGCAGCACTTTGCTTCTGTAGACCTCAGTGAAGTCCCCACCCACCCCCAACTGTGACAAGTCCAAACCCAGAAAGCAATTTCTTCATCTACAGCTTTTGGACCCGAAGCCTAGGGACACTGCAGAGAGGGCGGGTTACAAAGGCTTTGTGCTTAAAGACGGCATTCCGATGTCTCCGAGCAGTCACAGTTAGAATTCCAAGAATGAGCGGGATGAAGGCTGGCTCAACGAACTTGGTCAAAATACCAACTAAGCCCAATACACTGGGCCCATTGTGTGTGGGGGCTGGTCACAGTGGAATGTCCCGATTCAGGAGTATGTACAAAGGGCTGAAATGACCATTCACCAAAGACCTATTGCATCACTCTGAACTGATGAGCAGGGGAGGGCTGGCCACTAGAGAGGACTGCTAGAACCGGATTATCCAGAAGCCAGACCTTCCTGCCAAATTGCATTCCAGAGACGATGAGGGAAGTCACAGAAGCTGTGGGATCCCCCCGTGGGTTCCAGGCTGGGTCACCTGCTCAGCCCCCTCCATTGGTACAAGAAGGTGGAACCCAGAGACCACGCTAACGACTGCCCGAGGTTCTCCTGCCCCTTTAATCCTGGGCACATGACGCTTAACAGAGGGACAGGAATCCATAGCTTTCTAGAAACACGTCCACGCTGTTAACTGAACGGTGTGTAAGAAATGTGGATGCTAAAGACACTTCTGTGCCCTGGCTGGGTCACAGAAATCCAGGAAGGTCACTACCGAACCTAGCCCCCACTCCTCGGCTGTGGAGGCCACAGGCAGCGGCGGACACAGGCAGCAGCAGGTGAGGGTCCACAGCCCAAGGCCTGGGGCACGGCGCCTACCACGCAGTAGCTCGAGATGATTAAGAGTTAATCAAGTGTTAAAAACTTAAGAATAAGATCTGCTTCTAAAAATAGCATGTCAGGTCTGTCCCTACAATGACATCCCTTGCATTCCAATGAGCTGCTGGCGTGGGAGAGAGGGGGTGACTTGGGGTGGCTGCCAGGGCACTGCTGTCGCGGGCAGCCTGCTTCATCTGTGTCATTGCCCTCGGTGAGCACCTGTGAATCCCGTCCTGCTCAGAGTGATGGCGATTGCTAAGTACCTCTGTGCCTTCCTCTACTGCCTGAGATCCTGTCGCTGTGAGTTTTGCTGGAATCTAAGGATGCCCCCTGGAAGTGTATTTCACACGTCAGTGTTACCTCATGCCTGTGGTTGGGGTGGCGGTGCAGGGACAAGAATTTTCCCTGAAGCAATCAGAGACCTTTTGATGGAGAACTTGGAACTGGATGCAGCAGGGCACTGCGTGGGGCGGCTCAGCCCAGGGAGCCGGAGGTCCCGGCGGCCCGGGAGGAGTTCCAGGTTCAGGTCACATCTATGCGTCTCCCAAGGGCTTCTCATCTCAGTACGGTTTTCTGTGCTGGAAGGAGAAGGGCGTCCCCTGGTCCATCTGGATCCTGGTGTGTGTGGAGGCTGCAAAGCACCTGCTGAGTGTCCGGATTCCACAGGGAGTGTCAGCAGTGACGGAGCCTGTTTCAGGGTTCGATTCTCAGAACCAAGAAGCCAAACCACCACAAATGACCTTTACCATCATGACCCTGTCCCCATGATCAAATTCTTACCCCTATGACAAGGAAAAAAAATACGTGAAGTAAAAGGATACGGATTATGAAACACTGTTCAACATAATGATAATCTGGTATGCCAAAAATGACACATTACTTACGGAGAAAATGCGGAAACACACAGAAAGTATTAGCGGGGTCCCCTTAACTATCTACTTCTGCAGTTTTTGTAGCATATAGATCGATAGCATTGACAGTATTGTACCCTATCTAGAAAGTTCTTCATTGTATGATGCACATGCAGAGGCCAACAATGTATGTAAAATCAGACATCCCACACTTGAAGTGCTATTAAGTGCACACCAACACACCACGCAATGCTGCGAGGGAAATTACCATACTTGATTTATACACTTGATGCTTGGTTTGAAGTCTCTTAGCATTTTCAACCATTCAACTAAAAAGTGACCTCCTCTCTTCTAGATGAATGGCAATCGGCTAACAGTCTCCGGACTTTATGAGCACACAACCCATTAGTACAGAAAGAAGATCGTGGTCATACCACCGATAGATGCATGTTTATTTATAAAGTAGGTGCGTGCACAACTATGCTACCACATTAGGTCCATCATCAAACGCATGAGAACAGAAAAGCCTTCTAGTGTAATGATCTGCAATTTCCCTGCACCGCGGTGGGCCATGGTGTACCCACCCCACTTTGGACTGACATTAATTTGCTCCCTGCGGGGGCTCCAGAAACCACCCTCACGACTCACTCACTCTCATGTGCAGCCCCGCCCTGGAAACTCCTACCCAGATGACGGCGTGGCCTCCACCAGCTGCATCTGGCTGGTCGCCTTGGCCTGAAAGTCCCTTCCCACCGTGAGGCTCACAGCAGCTGTGACCAGGGACCTTAGCACAGCGGGCTGTGAGGTTCGTGCGACCCCTGAGAACGAAGCCCTTCCCTAGTTTTTCAGGTGGCTTGTCTAGAGATGATTCAGTAGAAAAGCTGCCGTGATTCTCTTTTTCTGCTCAGGATTTTAGAACTATAAATAGACAGCTGTCAGAGTAGTAATATCAGAGGTTTCTGAATTTTTTAAAATAAAAAATCTGGTGTCAGTTAGGAAACTCAGGTAAGTCAAAACATCTTGGTGCAATTCCATATCCATCTGTCTTTAAAACAGTCAATAAGAAATGCTGAGAATCTGCATGGTTTTCTGTTTCCTCCAAAGAAGTCGGGAGCGACGGGGGAGAACTCTTTCGAGTTCAAATCTGGGGGTGGGAGTGATGAAATGAAAAATTAAAAAAGAAATCACCCCGGACTGTGTGAACCCCCAAGTCTCATAAATGTGTGTTAACCTCAACTCCATCTTTGCTGCGTCTAAAGAGTCTTTAGGATTTTCAGCACCCAGTCTAACACCCAAGAACTAGCAGAGGGCAGGCATGCGATACTTCCGATGACGAACCAATGAACGAACAAACGACCGAACGAACGAAGGCTCGGACTGCAAAGGAAGTGTGAGCAACCAGGAAAGGTTTTCCAGGTCTGAGCCTCAGAACCACAAAGCCAAACCACCGCAGATGACCTTCGTGACCATCCCCCTGTCCCCATTATCTTATTTCCACCCTTCTGATGAGAAATAATGCATATTAAGTGAAAACAAAAACAAAAACAAAAACTGGGGTTATAAAACACTGTTCGACATGATCACATCACGTGGGTGTTTACCGGAAGTCCACCGCCAAGGCCGTAGGCGCAAGGCCCGTGCACCCCCGTGACTGCGTTCACAGATGCTGTGGCCTTCCGGGGCGAATTGTTTCCCTACACACAGGGAACACAGATGGTAGCAGTGACTCCTGGCCCCCCCAGAGCTCAGGACCAGTGAGGAAGATGAGGGGCAGAGGAAGCCAACTTGGGGTGCTCTCATGAGTGTCCACACAAGCTGCAGCAGGTGGTGGGGAACCCTGAACCAGGTGAGCAGACAGGCTTTGGGGGGGAACTGTTCTGTGGGCGGAGGTGAGGGCTCAGGGGAAGCTGGTCAGCCCGTGCAGGTGGGTGGAGGGGCCGCTCGTGCAGACGCGCAGGGGCGGGCCAGGTGTGACGAGGGACCAGTGGCCAGCTCCCAATGCTTAGGCCGGGGAAGCACCTGGCAGGTGAAGTCGTTTTCATTTTATCCTGCACACAATGAGCAATCAGGTTGATTCTAAGTAGGTCGTGGACTTCTTCTGTAAGAGACTGGCTAAGAGAAACGCACTAACGATGGGAAAACAGGAAATGTCCCAAAACAATGTATCAGCTCAGGTATGTTAAAATGTCATTTTCTGAGTCCTCCTGTATTCAGACCTCAAGTTCCACATCAGCAGCAACGGGGCCGACTCAGCGCACTCTGACCGGAAGGGGGTCTGCGCTACGGAGCGGTGCCAGGCTCGGCGTGCACCCCGCGGCTGTGACACCGAACAAGACTTTAGGACTCAGAAGGAATGGGGTTCAGAGGGCCCCAGTTTTTGTCTTCCGGTGAGAAGCTGACTCTGGCTGCCTAGGAGTGGGTGCTGGAGACTGTTCCACCGGAAACGACCGTGCGCACAGTGACGCCATGTTTCCAGAAGGGTACCCACGGCTTTAGGTGACAGGCCTCGTTACGTCGCCCACCAGGGCAGTGAGAGAGAGCACGATGCGCGTCCACGGCCCAGCACAAAAATGACCTCTGTGGTCACTGCCTGTGTCCTCTATCTGCCACCCAGGACAAGGCAGAAGCACACGCGGCAGTTGAGTGGACCCAAGGGCCATCTGCCATCCTGAGCGGCACGCGTTTGAGACACCGAGGAACTGCTGCTGTGGAGGCGACAGGGCGGGTGAGGGTCACAGGGTGGACGTCACTGGAGTTCTCCAACGTCCAGTCTGTGGGAAGCTCCCAGGCGGCCACTGGGAAGAACGTGTTGTCTATGATGCAGAAGGGGCTCGGCCCTGTGAGGTCCCTACGCACCTAGAGGGGACAGTGTCCGGGGCTCGTGGGAAGGCCAGTTGTTGTCAAGGAAATGCAAGTCCTAGCAACAAGAGTTTTTATAAATCCACATGTATCTTTAATAAATATACATAAATGTTTATACACACGCACACAGAAGTGGCATCACCGTACGCATACTTGAGCAGCCCTAGACGCCAATGCACTTGGAGGTGTCCCGTGCTGATCCCCGCCATCTTCACGGCCACTCGGAAGTGCGCTGACCGGATGCAGCCCCTGTAGGTGGGTGTCTGGGTTGTTCCCCTTTCCTTCCTACACAGGGGCTTCACCTCCCTCCGGATGAGCTTCTCCGGGTCCCGCACCAAGGTGGGGCTGCGGGGAGTGGCGGGAGCCTGACAGGTCCTGGGCGCTGACCACAGCATTTGCACACGGTCCCGCCGGCCCGCAGACCCGGTTCCGCTCTGCGCTCCCTGCCCAACGCCCGTGTCTGCCACACTCCACCTCGGCTACTCCGATGGCTGTGGGATGGCGCGGTGGGAGGTTTCACTGTGCCCCCGCCACTGCGAACTGGGCATCCTCGCGTGGTAGGGGAGACCAGTGCTCCCCTGCCGCCGTGGGCTTCGCCCTAGGCTCGGGCGCCTCCGGCCTGAGGGGTTTTCCCATTGGCTCCCAGGAGTCCTGCGGGTCACCCGAATTCATTCTCCTTCTCCCAGGGAGGGGCTCGCTTTTCCAGCTGCTAAAAATGGCTTCTAAAGTCATTCATAATTTCCCTTTAATCATTCGTGCTTTTTTTGGCGCCTTGTTTTGAGAAATCCTTCCCTCCCCGAGGTCATAAAGATATATTTGCCTGTTTTTCTTCTAAACATTTTAAAACTTTGTCTTTCACATTTAAGCCTTCGATCCATCTGGAATTTATTCTTGTGTGAGATGTGAGAAAGCTAAGTTTCTACGTCCCTGCATGAAAAATCGGTCATCCTAGCACAGTATACAGACTTGGTTCTCCTTTCCCACCTGTGAAATGTAACCCTGATATACACCTAGGCCAAAGGGGCAGACCAGAGAACCCAAATGTGACGTCCCTGCAAATATCACATTATTCTACTCTCTTTATGAAAAAAATCTCTACCTCCTTGGGCAAGGCTACTCCTTGATTCTTTGTTTTGGGTTTTCCTGGCCCTTGATTCGTCCACATGAATTTTAGAATCAGCCCCTTAAATACTGTGGGAGATTTTAGCAAAGCTTTTATTGAAACTCTTCTGAATTCACAGTGATCTGGGGAAACCTACCATTTTTACAGTATTAGTTTATGTCTCCCTTTATTTGGGTATTTTTTCTTGTCTTTCAATTGAGTTTTATAATTATCTCCATACACGTTCATACTTCTCTGATTAGATTTCTGAGTTTCCTAGTTTTTGTAGTTAATGGAATCTCCTACATTTCATTTTTTTTTTTTAAATTAGAAATTGTAGGTGTTTAGGAATGTTAGCGAACTTTTATCCAGCAAACTTTCTGAACTCACAGAATAGTTCTAATCACATAGGTTGTCTTCGATTATTTTAAGAAGATTACCATATGGGCTTCCAGAGAAAGGACACATCTCTTCTATTTTCAATCCTTACACAAGGTACCCCTTACTTCTTTTCCCGGTTGTTTCCCACTGGCCACAACTGCCAGTACAAATGCTAAAGCCAACTGGTGGAACTGGGCACCTCTGCTGTATTTCTGCAGGTACCATTTGACTGTAAGCTTCTGCTAGATGCTCTTCATCGGGCTCTCTATTCACCTTGGCCAGTAATTTTTTTAAATTGGGAAGGAGTGTAAAAACTTCACCAAACATTTTAATGCATTATTAAGAAGACTGAACACCTCTTCTCCTTTAATCTGTGATCCTGGCCCATTCTACGAATAGATTTTCAAAGGTAAAGCCCTCCTTGCATTTCCTCATCATGATGAACCGATGATACGATCCCCTTGGTAACATTTTCTTCTGCTTTTCTGCAAGGCCAGAGACTTTTTCATAGTAAATCATTTTTAGAGAAGAAGTCATCTAAAAATTACTTTCACAGTAGATTTTTACAACAGATACCCTGGAAAGATGTATTTATTTGATTTTGTCTGAAAATGCCATCTGCATATCAGGACCTACCCTCACTGAACTCCGAAACCAGACTCGGCCCAGGTACCATAACAGGACAGCCAGCTGGGCCGCTCGGCTGAAGGGTGAGGAGGGGGAGACACTATGAGCTGTGAGGGACTTGGGAGGCGCGTTCCACGTGGACCCCGCAGCACCCCAGATTCCTTATTCTGACAGCCAGTTTAGCACACAGGAAACGTGGATGATCTATCCACGTCTTGGAGATGCCACAAGTCGGAAGAGAAAGACCCCACGCTGGTTTCTCACCTGCTCCAAGCCGCAGGCAGGGGACAGAACAGATGTCCTTCGCCACTGGGTCTTCTCCTCTCCTGGCCTTTTTGCAAAGGAGCAGAGCAGATGGAAGAAGAACCACGTAAAAGAACACTACATTTTCCCCAGCTGCTCCAGAGGAAAAGCACTTATCCTAAGTAAAGGCCCCAGAAGTCAAGCAAGGCGGGGAAAGTAGGCAGGAAGGGCTGCGGGGGTGGGATGCCGCCAACAGGCATGTCTGTGGATTACCTGGGGACATCTGTCTGCCTCCAGTGACCCTGTCTACCTGTGACTTCTTTGTAAGGAAAAGGACTCACCCAGCAAACGTCTGCTAGTACTGGCTCTGGGCCAGAGTCTGGGCTAAGCCCTGGGAGCGCAGCAGTCCCTGCCTTCCGGAAGCCCACAGTCTACTGAGACGCCAGCATTTAAGCCAAGGCTCTAAGTCCTATAACAGAAAAACGCAACGTATTACAGAAAACCCCCCTAAATAAATAAATAAAAAAGAGGAAGCGGGTTCTCTCTAAATAAACCAAATCAGTATGAATTTCACAGAGCAGCACGGCTGAAGCCTTCTACTGAGACCATTCACACAGAAGTCTGATACGATGGAAGTGCCAGAAAGAGAGAGAGAAAAAAAAGGAATGCAGAAGAATTAAGGGCCGGAACGGGAAGAGGAAAAGGAAGTGCAATCGTTGTCACCCCCGGGCTGGGCCCCGTCGTGCACGCTCTGCTTGCTGCCACAGCCTCCGAGTTATTCTCTTGTCAGCCCCACAGAGAAGACAGGAACCAGCTGAGAGCCACGGGGCTTCCGGGACGGCCCCTTAACCTCCAGCTCTCCGTCCCCAGAAGGAACCCCAAGGAAGGTGACATCCTCTGGGAGACACGTGGGGCCCTGGGCTGGCATGGGCGGGGGGGGGGGGCGCTGGTCCAGAAAGAGAGTCACAGAGGAGTGCCTGCACGTCTGGCTGTGGCCTGAGGCACACGTGGGCCATGTACAAGTTGGTGGCCTGCCACCTGTTTAAATCAAGGCTTTAAACACTGTCCAGCGTTTCTAAGGGCAGGGTCCCCTGCGGCCCCCTGCGGGGTTCTGCAGAGGCTGGCGGTGGCTGAGGTCCGTGTTTCCTCCAGTGTCCCAGGGAGCAGCGGTCAGGATCAGCAGCAGAGTGACCCTTAGACTGGGCGCCTTCGCCGGGCGAGGTGCTGTTCTAAGCATTTCACGTTCTCCAACTCATTAACCTTGGACGTGAGGGCTGCGATCATTCCCAGCTCGCTGATCAGGCCCTGAGAGGTGAAGCAGCTCTCTCCGACTTCCAACCGCGACGCAAACCCAGCTGCTCTGTTGGAACTACTAGGTGTAGAAGGCCCCAACGCCAGGTGCTTCTGGCCCCCAAGCCTGCACTGCCCACGCAGCAAACTGGAGCCCTGGAACCTCACTTCGGAGGGCGGTTCATCATCTGTTAGATCGCTCTTTGGGGGAGTTGGGGGTTCACCCCTCATCCAACTCCGAATGCCTTATCCTGGAAAACACGGACTGAGGAATTCTGGGAAAGACGACTGTCTTGTTAATTTCCGGACAGTGGGAATGACTTGGGACACTGGCCAACCGGCCGGCCTCTAATCTGGCTGTGGCCTCAAGAGGAAGCAGTGACTGTGACTCTGGCCTCACCTCAGGCCCAGGCTGTCCACCCCACACGAGTGTCCCCTGACCCAGCGAGATGCACCCTCTGGTCGAGGCACATGCCCTCGGTTCCAGGCTCAGGTCTGCCCTTAACAGCCTGTCTCCCCAAGAGGACTCTGGGCTCAGTGTCATCTCCGCAAATCAGGCAGGGTCAACAAGACAGCCCGGAAGTTTCTCTCGTGTCCCAAATCTAAACTGTGCATCTTCCCTGAAGCCTCCTTGCTCCGGGCTTTGCCAACAAGGCCGGGGACAACTTGTTAAGTGGTTTTCACAAGCTCCTGTCCTCAGAGTTGCTGCTGCTCTTGGTAGCAGAGCCCTGAGCCTGTGGGAGGACCGTGAGTGGGTGGGTTACGGCGACGACAGCTGACGGCGCCTCCCAGCCCTGGGCAAAGTGCACCAGCAAGGCGCGGCCCAACCCAGAAAGCAGCCTTGGCGGTTCTCCGATTTTAAACGTAAGCAGGAACCAGTCGAGTCTGTGCAGTTAATTACTGATCCCCCAACCTTTAGCTTAAAAGGGAAAAACAAACAAAACCAAAAACCAGTGGTTTCCCTCTTCCATCAAAGGATGCTGGCAGCCTTCACTTACAATCATCTACGAGAAAAGATCACAAAGAACCAAAGCTCTGGGATCTGATTCTCTCCCCACCCTTGCTTGCTGTGTGACCTTGGACAGCCTACTTAGGTGCCTGGAGTCTCAACTGTCTCACCTAGGAAACCAAGGTAACAGCACAGCATGCCCAGGAGCACTAAATGACATCTGTAGGGAAAAGTCCCAGGTAACTGTTTGGGTTTCAATACTTCAAACAAACAACCGAAAGCAAAATTAACTTTCTGAGGAAGAGAAAAGCGGCCTTTAAACGTGACCTAACACGCAGGTGTACACATATGTAAAAATGTACACCCAGGATCTGCATGTTTTATTGCATGTACAATATACCTCATTTTTAACCCATTTCCAGTTTCCCCTGAGAAAACTCGCCGGCGGTGCCTGCGGCTGCAGCGTTTCCCCCGAGATAACTCGGGGATTGAAGTCCTAACCTCCCCCCCAAAGTTCTGCGCTTTGCAATTTACTGCATGAAACAATACTATTAAATACTGACCATCATACACGTTTCTGTCACGTCAGGATTAGAGACAAGTTATGTTTAGAAATCACTGCAATGACAGTTTTTATATTTCATTTTCACATCGAAAACCAGTCAGATCTGCTTCGGCCTCAAAGAGCGTGTTTCCGTGTTTCCGTAAAATTAAATGAGCGCGGCGGCGGGCTGCTCTTGGCTTTTTCTACATGGGAAACGGGTTAGAAGTTACAGGAGGAGATGTGCAGGGCCGGAGGCTGGCACCCAGGTGTATTGATACCACTGACAGAAGCGCTATTCGCTCTAGCGACAGAGAGAAACAACTTAAACATCCAGCAGCAAGTGAACAATGAAATAAATGCGGACTTCCACCCGCTAGCGCATTATCCATTAAAATTATGTTCCAGAGACGCCTAGTGCCATGAGAACAGGCTCCCGCTACAAGGAGAAGTGGGGAGAGAACAGGATATGAACCGGGTGGAGAGCAGATTTCCAATTTCAAGCTCCTGTCTATACCACCCAAGACTAGAGGAATCAGATGAAAGCATTAGTATCTGTTGTCATCTCTGGGGGTACGGCGGTGCGTGGTATTTACTGTTCCTTTATACTTTTCTGTATTTTCCTAAATTGTCTACAATGAGCACGTATTCCTTGTAGAGTCCGAGAAAGAACCGGGTAAGACAGACGCGCGTGCCGCGGAGCCCTGAGAGGCAGCGCAGAGGCGCCGGGGCGCGGCCCCCGCTGACACCAACCCCGAGACAGAAGGGCTGGACACGGGCCCTCATCAGCGCCACCGGCTAACGGCCCGCGGAACCGTGTGAGCACACCGACGGGGGAATGAGGGGACCGTCGGCAAAGAGGAAAAACTTCAGGACTGTTTCAGAATTTCAGGCCTTAAGACACAAGCGAGGTCTCTCAGGGAGCATGACCTTCTGGACAATTATTTTAAAGTAACATCCAGTTAGACACGCACTCAGGGATCGCCTTACTGTTTTAGGATCATCATTGCTGTTACCGTATTATTCTGTAAGGCGGTACACTGTCTGAAATGTGAGGATGGACTTAGATTTCCGAATCTGAATAACAAGAAACAGGAGTTTATCTCCAAAGAAAAAGAATATTACATCCCCGCAGCGATGAGTACTTTTACTGTGGAGGGTTTTATACTCATATCCTTCCTCTTCTATAAAAGATCTGAAATAGAGTATCTTTGATTTTGGGGCTTTATCTCAGAACGTCTAATGTTCCTGAAGGGACAGCATTAAAGAAGGCCCCAGAGTGTATTTCCTCTTGTCCCAGCAGGTGCACTACGTGACACTGGTGGGGAGAGGACTATTTAATTATTAAAGGCAGAATGGTTTGGGGGAGGGGGTGGATTGAGATTAAGGTCACAGCCGCTGCCAGGGAGATGGCACCCCCCCCCAAGCCCCAAAACCTCCTGAAGCCATGGGACAAAGCTCACCATGCAGCCCGCAGCTGCCCTGTGTCCATCAGAAGGAGCTGCCAGTGCTGTGGTGGCCCTGCCCTCACTTGGACATAAGGTCAGACTGAGACGCGGCCAGGAGCTACCACGTGCTGGGGAGTGGACTTCACCCCCATCCCCCTACCCCAGGACAAAGGGCAGGGACCTCAAGGTGAGGGTGGGAAAGCGAGAACAACTGGGCAAAAGGAACCTTGAAATTCCAGGGACAGGACAGGCAAAGGGCCAGCTGTGCGCGGGCTGATTTCCCAGAAGGTGACGGGGCAGGAAACAGAAACAGAACGCGGGGTTTAGCCAAAGCCTTTGATCGGTTCACAATTAACAGTCTGGCCCGCAGTAGGGGAACCTGCACATGCTTTCATCTACTCATCTCACGAAAGCCAAGAATGCTTCCATCCATCCGTCCACTCTTCCTTCCTTCCATTCGCCCTCCCTCCCATCCTCCCACCCATCCATCCTTCTACCTGTCTGTTCATCTCCCCACCCCTCTGGTCCTTTGTCCGTCCGTCCGTCCATCCATCCATCCTGTCTTTAGTTAGTGTACCACTCACTGTGCTGGATGCTAAAGACAAAGCTGGACTTGCCCGACCCCCTGTCTGTGAGGACCTCAGTCAAGTGGAGAAGACAGAGGTGTGGGACCGAAACGACCTGCCCCGCCAGCGCGCCCGCGATGAAGCGCTGAGGGGCTTGGTAACGTCAGAGGAGGTCACAACGACGAGGAGGTCACAACGACGAGGAGGTCACAACGACGAGGAGGGTCTGGCCAGAAAGTGCAGAAAGGGGAAGGCCAGCAGGTGTGCTGCCTTGGTGGCCTCCTTCCTCTGCCTGGCAAACCTCATCTTCCTCAAAACCCTCTTGAAGAGGGGTGAGCACTCTGAGGGCCATGTGAGTTGGGGGGAGCTGGACAACAAGGGGAGGCTGGGGCCTGCGGCCCGGCTAGAAGCACCACGTGACACTGGGGGGCGCTGTTTCACGTCGGCCACCAGGTGGCAGCTCAGCCTTCAGCTCCGAGGGGCGGTGGCCGGCTGCTAGGGTGCAGCGAGGTGGCTGGGGTGCAGGTTTGGGCTGTGCAGCGTACCTCTTCCCTCCCTGGCAAACCCTTGCTGCAGCCATTAATGCGGTAGCATTTGGCCATTTGTAATCCATGTCCCCTCTGAGTAACCAAAAAGCCTTCCTACGTCCTTCCCCTGAAAGATCCTGAGGCGCCTCCTCCACGAACACACCGGGGGAGTGTGTGGGGGTGTCCTTTGATATACGGGGGGTGTCCAGAAAAGCAATGCAGCCGTAAAGGCCTCTGTTTCTCCTGTTACAAGGCTGGATACTTTCCAGACAGCCCCCCCACCCCTGTATGCTACACAAGGCCACCAGCCAAGATCTGTCGTGCCCCTTCCTCTGTATTCCAAACACAAAATGACAGTATTAAAAGTTGGGCTTTGAACTATGCCCACCCCCTACCCCCTGCCTCCCCAGTCACCTATGATCCTCGATCCTCAAGGACCAGGTTCCCACCCTCGCCCCCACCGCTAAGCACTGCAGTGCAGGGGTGGGGACCTCGGTTCTGAGGACGCAGGCGGAGAGACCCGGAAGGCAGCTGAGGCCAGGAGTGACGACAGGGCCGGGCCTGGGCAAGGCTGTGCCCACGGCCCAGGGGGAGGTGTGGGGGAGGTGACACAAGCAGAATAGATGAGCCTTGGGCCGGGGCCAACGCTGGTGACCTGGGCAGCCTGATGACTCGTCGTGCTGGCAACAGAAAGGGGGCAGCAAGGAGGAGTGGGCCTGGCGGGAAAATAACGCCAGCACGTGAACGGCTAAAGCCGTAATGGGAAACAGCATCCGAGACACATGCTCGGGTCTCCCTGGCGCCTTACTGACACGTCACGAAAGGGTCGTCTGAGTCTTCTTTAGGGCTGCGAGCTGTGTTTCCCCTTCCTGTCCCACGTGCCCCCAGTCATCGCACCTTCCCTGCCATGTGTCTGCCTGTCATCACCCCTCCATCACATACTGAGCACAGAGCGCACGTCACTGTGCGCCAGGCACTGTCAGGGTGTTGGGGAGCCAGGAGTGAAGCTTGACCTTGTGGAACTCTGTCTCTCACTGGGGCCGGGGGTGGGGGAAGCGGGGAGAGGTCGGTCAAAGGCCACAGACTTCCATCTGTAGGAGGAGTAAGTGCCGAGGAATCTAACGTACAGCACGGCGACGACGACGAACACCATAACGCGAACCGAAAGCTGCCCCGAGAGATCGTCACCGCATTCGTCGCCACACGGACGTGCCCATTCTCTCCTTGCAGCTGTTAACGACCACCCTTACCGGAGAAATCACTCCACCGCAGGGGTAGCCAACCATCTCCTTGTGGACCTGAACGTATGCACAGTAACACTGTCTCCATTACTCCGGAAAAACGAAACACAGAGGAGGAGTGCCTCTGCCGCTGAGATCTAAGAACGCAGGAGCAGAGAAACGGGGAGGATCTCAGAGCCTGCGGGGAAGCAAATGACAGGTGGGCGGGGCCTGACGGCGGGCGGGGCGGCCTGCAGGGCCCGGGGTGGCCTGCAGGGCCCCGGGTGGCCTGCAGGGCCCGGCCTTCTTTGCTAAGGGGCCGGGATGCTCTGAAGGGACTGTTTCCTCAGTCCCCCCAAGGGCAGTGCCCCAGACGCAGAGGACAGGTAACATTACACGATCGGTGCCTTAGGGCTGAATACTTCCACGAGCCGACTGAGCAATGCTGACTGCACCTCAGGAAACTTACCCCCTTACGTTAGCAACAAAGAGGGCGGTCCGGAAAAGACCCAGCCACCCATGCCTCTGGTTTTCAGGTTACATGGCTGGATACTCTGTGGACGGCCCTCACATGTCCTTCTTTCAGGGGCTGGAAGGTGGAATCTGCTTGATACAAAGCTCTACCGGCTACACTGGCGAGGCAGAAGAGCCCAGTGGTCATGCACACTTGGGTTGAAACCTCAGCGCCACCTCTCACAAGCTGTACCACCTGGGCAAGCTCTCCGTCTCAGCCCCCACAACCACCCCAGTGAGATCATTCGGGAAAGGAGCGCGGCGTATGATTTTTTCCTACTACTCTATTATCATCATCAAGTTGTCCTGGAGGCAGGAGGTCCTGTGTCATGTGGGCTGAGAAGTCACTTCCTTAAAACAAATCTTTAGTGTGTCATCCTTGCTATCCTGTTCTAGTTACAGTCTATTGCAAGTTAAAAAAAAAATATTGGGATGTCCCCCCCACCCCGGGACTGGGGTTGGTCTGAGAGTTTTCTGGCCTCTCTGGGCGAGAGGGGCAGGAGGAAATCTCCCCCTAGGGGCTCAGCTGTGGGCAGCTAATGTCAGGAGTCTCTCGTGGGGCCGTGTGGGAGCCAGCACAGGCGGGCGCCTACAGTGTGATCAGGGAAAGACCTTTTTGCCACTTTCTGAGTGGGAAGGGCTCCGAGCCACCAGATGGACCTAAGGGGCTGTTTTCAGGACTGACTGGAGACATTTCCGACCACTACTACCTCACAGGTTATGTGAGAAGCGGCAGAAATGAGACATTATTCTCACCACGGAGCACTCCACGGTGCATCCCCCTCCACGTGGGTTAAGGACAGGAAAACCAGTCGGGATGCATCCCAAGAACCTAGAACAACAGATGCTCAATACATATTTGTTGAAGGAAGGAAGGAAGGGATTAGGGGGATGAAGGCCTCTCCGGGCATTCTGAGGTGAGAAGACAGAGACTGAGAATGAGACACAGTCTACTGGGGACAGAAGTTTCTTCAGCATCCTGGGAACCGTGGGCAGGGCCTGCTTCAATCTGGAGATCTTAACAGGAGGCTGGGCGTTGAACCCACTAAAGCAGCAAGTCCTGGTCTGTCTCACCCCACGGTTCCCAGGCGTTTTCCCACACATTCTTTCAGTTCCTGCCAAGGGCTCTGTGACATCGATGCTATCACTCTCTTCCTAGGGATGGAGCTGGAAAGTGCTGTTAAGAGAAGTGCCCACACCATGCTGCTGGTCACAGCCACTGAAGTGGGTGCAAAATGCAGAACCCCGAAGCCCCAGCCGCAAACCTCCCGGGTGGGGATGTCAGGTTTGGGGAGGGCGTGGCCTGGTGATCTCACTTTACCGCCAGGTAGTCTCAGTGCACCTCTGTTTAGCAACCACGAGGTCCCTGGGTGATGATGGTGCTGGGAGCCCCCCAGACGATGCTCTCCCCCACAGCTCTCCCCAGGCATCCCCAGAGCCCTGTCCCTGGTGGACCATAAACGACTCTCATCTGGTAATTCTAGCTGTAAACGATGCATTCGTGGAGCCTACCTGGGGCAAACCCGGCCAGCCGACCTGGTTTCTTCCCACCGTCCTGCAGACCTGTAAGGCACTGCCTTCACATTACCCTGACGCCAATGTCAACTTAAAATGATAACCACGAGGAACCAACGGACTTTACAATGCTACTGCGCAAGGAGAGAAACATCAAGGGGCGGGGGGCGGGGGGCGAGAGAGTCAACCGGTTCACACGCGAGGCGCCTCTGCACAGCGCACAGGGCCCGTCACCCCACTGCTGACGGCGACAGGGGACGCGCGGGGCGCGGCTGCACGCGCTGGCACCTCGGTCCCTGGTATCTGTGCGCTGCGCGTCTGACCACCAGCTAACAGTTTCTCCCTTCCACGTCCCTGCTTCTCCTTCTCACTTCTTGGTTTTGAGAGACTTGAAAATATGGTTAAACAAACAGCAAGCAAAGGACTAAAACATCTGACAAGTTCTCCTTTGAGATGCTGTCACGTATGGCACGTCGTTAGCCCGAGCTCCGCCCCAGAGCGGGCACATTTCCTCACACAAGACAGAGGACAGAGTCACAGATAAATCGGGGCCATAAAGTCTGGAGAAGATAAGCAGTTGGCCTGATCTACAAAAGATCTTTGGGCGACCTGCAGGTTCTTACTCAAAAGATCTTGATTGTTTTGCTCTCTAGCTGTGGGCAGAAATGCGTACAGCACTGCAAACGACATACTGCCTGGCCAGGAGGAAGAGAAAGATGAAAGGCTTGCTTCTGAGAAACCTGACTGGATGTGCTAATGAGAGAGTCACAGAACCATGAGCAGGGTCTCAAAGGTAACAGTAAAGAAAAGGGCTCAGAAACCAGTCAACGAATTCCTCTGCAATACTAGGTAATGGGGTATTTAGACCTATGGGGTTTAAAAGGCCCCCAGGGGGAAAACAGGGTGTTATTTAGAGTATTCTTTTCTGGGCATGACGCTATACCTAGCAGAAAAACGGCTGTTCTCGTCACCTATGCTCCATAAAGACCCGGGGCTCTTCCATCAGAGTTGAAGGCAAGGATGGAAGCCTTGTTTCTCAAAGCGTGGCTTGGTTTTGCATTAGAAATCCAAAGCAATGAGATGCCAGGACAATTTATCCTGTGCCTTTTCAAAGGTTCTACGTCTGCCTGGTGGGTTATTCCTTGGTTCTGTAAACACCGACCACAGCACATAATGTAAAGCTACATCTGAAATGCTCTTCGCTCCCATGCACGCAGGTCCTGGGGATGGACAGGAAACGCCTTACGTACCACGCTAAGAGTCCTATGCACTGAAGGACACTGGCAGTCCCCACAGATAAATGCCGAAACAGAAGTCTGGGGTGTGCCAACTGCCATAACCACGGGCCTCTGGGTCACCCGCGACCTGCAGTGCCCTAGGCAGGAAAGCCACTTCAGCATTTTCCGAAGCTGACACACACGCAGCCTCGGTCCCAGGATGTCTCTGGGTGGGCGATGCGCTCAGCATAAGAACAAATAAACCTGCAGGACTGCATCGCCTCTCATCAGGAGGTACAGGGAAACACCCCCGCCTCCAATGCATGGACAGGGAGGGGGACAGGGACGCGCGCTGGCTGTCACCCCACCCAGCTGGGGGACGTAGACTGACTGTGCCCCCAGCGGGTGGGGGTCCCTGAAGAGGCAGCAGGTGGCCTGGACAGGTGAGTTGGACCCCAGGCCCCTGGCCCTGCCTCTGCGTGGTTGGGATGGCACCCTGCAAGGGTGTCTGAGGCTCTGTCTACGGGATGCGGCCACACCCGGCAGTCCCAAGGCTGTCTCGTGGGCTGTAACCAAACTCACGGGGTAGGACAGCAACTCGCTGAGTAAGATGTGCTGTTTCAGAAAAAGATCTCAAAACTCTTCGTACCTTCTCATTAGCCTGGGTCCCCCCCACAAGCCTTGCCTGTGACAGAGATTTGCAGGTAGATGGTTTAGCACAGCGGTTCACAAGCTGTGGGTCGCGACCCCCTTGGGGGTCGAACGACCCTTTCACAGGGGTCGCCTAAGACCATGGGAAAACACGTATCAGATATTTACATGACGATTCATAACAGCAGCGACATGACGGTTATGACGTAGCAACGACAATAATTTTATGGGGGTCACCACAGCATGAGGAGCTGTGTTAAAGGGTCACAGCATTAGGAAGGTTGAGACCCACTGGTTTAGCAGGACTAGGGACAGGAGGGTCACAGAAGTACAGATGTGCCACTGGGTTGGCTGGGTCTCACAAGGACAGTCCAGGCAACCTGAAGAAATGGGCTCAGAGCTGTCAGTGGAGGGTGCACGCGGAAGCGGATCTCCGCCAGCCCCCGCCCCGCTGGCCCAGGTGCTGCCATGGTGATGGCCAGCGCACGAGGAAGCAGGAGGGAGCCTCCTCCCAGCAGGGCACCCCCAGCTGCACCCGAGGGAGCCGCCCGCAGTTCTGGTATCCGGGCTGCGGGTGGCTGCTGGCCGAGCAGATCTACAGCCGTGTGTGCAAGGTGTCCAGTACATTCGGCCAGCACGTCCTCCCTAAGCGCCTGTGCGTAACACAGCAGAGAACAGGACAGCCGAGACGTCTGCTCCCTTCTCCACTGTCACGAAGGAGGTCACCACGAAGCAGGCAAGCAGAGGAAGGTCATTTTAGTTGGGGACAGAGTACTGGGGTAAGGGGCAAGGCTTCCTTCAGACCAGCAGTGGCCAGCCTTTTGGCTTCCCTGGGCCACACTGGAAGAAGAAGAATTGTCTTGGGTCACACCTAAGATCCACGAACACACTCACGATAGCTGATGAGCTAACAAAAAAAAGAAAGGTCGCAAAGAAACCTCATGATGTTGTAAGAATTTGCGTTGGGCCGCATTCAAAGCCGCCTTGGGCATGCTTGCTTTAGACCTAGGGACCAGGAATGGCCTCCCTGAGGGGGTGAGGCTTGAATTACAAGGGGCCAGCCGTGGACACGGGAGGGGAACCACAGGCCCTGAGGTGAGCGGGAGGTGCAGCCTGGAGGCCAGCCTGGAGGAGGAGCGGCCGTGGGGGGAGAGGCGTCAGGGGCCAGGTCCTGAAGGACCTCGGAGGCGGCCGAGGTAGAAAGCCTGGATTTTATTCTGAGCGCACCGAGAAGGCAGCAGAACACGCTCAGGCAGGGGAATTACGTGATCTGGTTGCTGCGAGGAGAAGTAGAGCAAGATTCAAAATTGGGAAGCCGGCAACTGCCGTGTTTGTAGGTCAGAAATGGCTGAACCCGGCAACTGCTTCCGGCTCAACCTGATTCCTGTCCTGCTGGACCGTCACTGGGGACAAGAGCACCGTCTTAACAAGGCTGCGGGGCCGGCAACCACTGTGGCGTCCCCCGAGAGAGCCATGGGCAACGGCGCTGAGCGAGGAGGACTGGGCCCCCTCGGGCGGCTGATGATGGAAACAGCAGAGCGGGTCTCACCGTGTCCCCAAGACCCACCCAGCACACTGGAAGTGACTTCCCAAAGTCTCCCTGCACCATACTCCCGGGGTGTCAGGTTACCCTGCCCGCGGGCACGCAGCGAACTCCCCTCCAACACCCCTGGTGACACGTGCTTACCTGCTCCATCACAGATGCATTACAGGGGACAAGGGCCCTCAGCACCTGCTTTCCTCTCCTGCTCTTACTTCTCCTACTGCCCCGAGCGTCCTTGCAAAAAGAGAAAATGCTTTGGAGCAGCAGAGACAGACCTGGCGTGAGAGGAGGTGACCACGACGTTGGGCCCGCGTCATCTGCTCCAGTGTAGTGACAAGTCTCCACCTGCATCTTGGCAGGTCCCCGTCTTAAGGATTCTGTCATCAAGCAAAAGGCAAACTGCCGAATTGCCAAGCCCGATTTGGCACCCGGACCATATTAACACACATTCCTGTTTGTCTACCCATCCGCAGTTTACTTAGGTGCACAGGACACTCGGGTCCACAGTGGCGTGAAGGCTGTGCTTGTCTTTAAGATGCGTGTGAGAATACGCCATCCAAGTTTGTGTTTGGGCTGTGTAACCACATCTAGTACCCAGGACTTGTCGTGCGTTTTGAGACATTTCGTGAGTCTACTATTGCCACTTCTAATTTCAAACACAAGCTGTCTGGTCGTTACACAACACCTCGGTGCTATTGTACACTTTAACTGTTGTGCTGTTACCCTTGTAGCCCAAAGGGAAAGCGCGCATTTAACTCCTCGGCCACCTGGAGACTGGCAGAGACACCGAAGCGTCATTGTAAATCAAAGCCCACATGCGTCACGATTGATTATCAGCCAGTAGAGGACTGTATTTGGGATAAAGTTTGCAGAAAGGGCGAGAGTCTGTTCTCTTTGAATCTATTAGAAACTAGTTATCGAGGGCCTTAGGGGCTGCCAGAGTCATTCTTAATTTATTCTTTCCAAGATACACTGGGTTTGTTAACACTGGTCCATCATCTAGAGTAGCAAAGTAGGCCACTGACCTGAAATAAGGAGCTTAAAATATGTAAATTACATAAAGATGAACCACTAAGGTATTTTACTGTCTCCTTGGAACTGAGTTCTGCAAAACTACACCCAAAATCAAGTCCTAGTCAAATATAGAGATGTAGTTTTTTTGCGCTTTTGTTTGTTTTTGAGGGGTTGGGGGGAGGGGAATCATCCTGACCCCAAAATGATCATGTTAAAGTGAGCCTAGAGATAGCTGTGACTTAGAGGTGGCCAGAAGTCAAATATCGGCTACCGAAGGAGGCCAACTCTTCCCATGTGGGTGGGTCTTCACTCCCTCAAATGTCTCAGGGGACTTAAGACGTCCTAGTGGGGTGACCAGAATACCCTAGTCTCCAGTGCACAGGATGCCAATCCCAACAGCCAACCAAAGAAAACCATCCCACTCGGAGCTACACTGCAAAGTACAAAGAATAGATTTGTGTGTCCGTAAATGTCTCCACAGGTAATCTCCAGTATTACCAGTCATTTCTTTCCCCACATCACCCTTGATAAACGAGACACGCTCAATGGAGTCTACAGAGTGGAAATGACTTTTCCTTTGCTTCTGGGTTCACCCACAGCAGACCCTGATACACGTCTAGTTTTGTCCGGTCTAGGCTTTTGTAATATATTCATTCCCTGTCGATTACTCGTCAAAATAAGGACAATACATATATTTTTACTGCATCTTTTTACCAATCAAATAGGACGTTTGTCTCAAATGTTTCTGGGACCGAGGAAACCCCACCTGCTATTCTTTCTTAGGACAGAAGCCTAAAGAATCCATCAAACAACGAGCCCGTTTCTACCTCCAAGAGTTTCTGGTAGAAAGAAGGTCACTGCCTAGGTTTAAAAAAAAAAAAAAATCACAACTAGTGATCTAAAGGGTGATGACCTGGAGTGGCAATCTGAAAAAGTCCCTTAAAGCAGGGGTGGACCAACCTTCTGGCTTCCCTGGGCCACATATACAATACGCTAACACTAATGATAGCTGATGAGCTGAAACACAGAAAGGGTCACCAAGAAAATCTTGTATTGGGCTGCACTCAAAGCCGTCCTGGGCCGCGGGTTGGACTTGTCTACCTTGTGGTCTTTTAAGTGAATTTAAGGAGGTCTGCACAGACACATGTTTGCATGGGTTACTATCTAATATAATAAATGTGTGTTTGTAGGTATTTTGCAGGAGCACAATAGAATTTAGACCATCAGTAAAAGACGACATACACCATAATCTTCCCCAGGATTTAGTGCCAACTCCACCTACAATGAACAAAAGGCCACAGAGAGAGACAGTATCACTAAAGAGAGGTGTAGATAGGGGGGATTTCTGCTGTCTGCTTCCTCAAAAATCCACGTCTCAAGACATACTATTTTTGTTCAGGGTTCGTCAGCCCGGCTCATTTTAATTCTTTCCTTCCTTAAACATTCTCTGTGGTAAGTTTCTGCTCTCCCCAAGACCTCAAAAAGGTCGATGTACTGCTTACTATGCTAAATGCATCACTGCTGTGTTAAGTCGTTACACATTCATTCCATGTGCCATACATCAGTACTGTGGTTCACAGACAACGGGAACGTGCTTCCTAGAAAACCAACACAAAGACACACCAAACACACCCCACGTCACATGCCGGATTCCTTCCCGTAAGCCTAACAACCACGTCCCAACTCATATCTGCTCTTTCTCTTAAAAATCTATCCTCAAGCCATCTTCA
The DNA here is from genome assembly GCA_004026885.1 of Lyroderma lyra. NCBI lineage: Eukaryota > Metazoa > Chordata > Mammalia > Chiroptera > Megadermatidae > Lyroderma > Lyroderma lyra. Next base: position 42,493 of record PVJL010011105.1, read on the forward strand.
GAATCTCAATTCTATGATTACTTTTCAGTAGACAATAAAGGCATTTCAAAAACTTTTGCACTAAATGTAAAATAAAAACAACATATTGCCTTGTAAACGTTCTGCCTTGTTTTTACGTAATCAACCCAACGTGAATGTGATACACCAGGGAAATGTGAAGATTTGGAGCAGAAGAAAAGCTTTTTGGCCCCCTCTCATGTGGTTACTTGTAAGTTATTGATCTAGAGTGGTTTCTCTCCTGCTCTTTGTTATAGAGGCAGATGCTTCATGATTCTCACCTAATGGCTGTCGTTTCTACCCATGGATTAAATCACCTATGTATCTACGAGGGCGGTCCGGAAAGTACCCAACCATGTAATGTGAAAAATAGAGGCATTTATGGCTGGGTTTTTTTCCAGCCAGCCTTCGTATGTCTAGTATGTTCATCTATTTTATATATAACATAAATTGGCAGTATATTGAAAATTGAGATCAATTTTAAAAAGTGAAAGAGGCATATTAAATAGAATATACAGAAAGTTTGCTGAAAATATAAACACCAAACAAATGTTGCTCTAGTTAGTTATTCTTATGTGGCTCCTTCCCCCTAAAATATAAGAAATGCATACTTTCTTCTCGAGTTTAAAATCAGAGTTAATATGCTTTATGTGGTGGTTTCTATTGTTAGATCAGCTATGCTCATAAAGGAAATTTATAATGACTTAACCATGAACAATAAAAAACACCTTTTGTTACAAGTACCTTTTACACTGATTAGAGCTGGTTGGGTTGAACAGGCTTTTAAAGCACTCAATCTAAAAATAGGTCCATGAGGATCTCTGCAAAGACATTTTTGCTAAGTGTTCACTGGCCTCCAAATATCTTTCAAAAACAATTGAGATAATTTGACTGAAGAGTTCACATGGACATACCGACCCACAGACTGTGATTTCCTGTATCACAGAATAACCTACCAAATTAGTAAAACGGGCCAGGCCACGTTTACAGGCAGAACAGAGTTCCTGAAGAACCTAAGTGGGCCCGAGGAGATTTTTTTTTTTTAAACAATGGGATTGTGAATGGATCTGTCAGAGGGTTGGGAACATGGCGAGATGAAAACCAAAGTTGAAGAATAAAATCGGAGTAGAGAAAATACAGTTAGAGTGGTGTCTCCTTCGCACCGTGCCCGCTGCAATGATCGGCCCCATTTATTTTCCTGTACCTTGACGGGAGCATGCCAGTGACTGTCTCGCAGAAGTAACCTCCGTCTGCAATCACCCCCAAACTGAAACCAGGCACCTCGCCGCCCCAGCTTGACGACACAGCCGGGTAGTCAGTTACTTGCCAAATGTTGGGCTTTCCTTGCCGACCCTGACAGCGAATGCAGCGCCCTGGGGGCGGGGCGGGGCAGGCAGGCCCTTCCTAACTAGCTTTCCCCCAAACAACAGGAGTCCGCGGTCACTAGGGAGAAGAGGCGGTGGCGGCGGGGTGCAGGACAACCTTTGTCTCTCATCCCTCGCTACGAACACGCCGGGCTCCACGAATTCCAGACCGCCTCGTTACTAAAATAAAACACAGTTTCTACATAAACCGATAAATCAGCCCGCCACGGCGAGACGGGCGCCGCTTACTAGACAACATGAATCTGCATCAGCGCCCCCTCCTCGGGGATCACCAAACGTGCAAGGACGGTTCCGGGACGGCGGCCCGCGACGCCCGAGACACAGGACACGCGGTGTCCCGGCCGCAGGACGCCCAGCGAGGACGTCGGGGGAGGCGGCGCTCGGCCGGCGGGAGCGCTGCGGAGCGCGGGCGGGCAGCCCGGTCGGGTGGGCGCCTGCCCCGGTGCGCGCCGCCCGCGCCGCGGCCGGGGAGCGCGCCGCTCCGCCACTTACCGCCCGGTTGCTCGTAGCCGCTCGGGGCTCCGTGAGAGCGGGGAGAAAGCGCTTTCTTTTTGTCACATGGAAATTCCAAGTTAAAAAAAAAAAAAATCCCGAAGCGGCGGCGGCGGCGGCGGCTCCATGGCGCAGTGGCTGGGAGTCACACTCCGCCCCCAGGCGCCTCCACACTCGCTGCCAGCCCCCAACTTGCGGCGGCGGCGGGGGCCGAAAATCAATCCTGAGCCGGAGCGATCCATCCAGCGTGCAGACAAAGACTTCGCCGGGGGCAGAGCCCCGGTCGGGCTTTGCTAGGAGAGCGGTCGTGCCATTACAGTAAGGGGTCCTGCACCTTGGCTTTCTCCGGAGCACTCTTTTATGACACCCTCAAATACCTAAGTCCTACATTGCCCAGACGCTGTCTCACCACGGTGGGACGATCATGTCCCACGATTCCTCAAAACAAAAAACAAAACAAACAAACAAACAAAAACAAAAACCCATTCCCAACCTCCTTTGTGTGAGATCAGAAAGCACTTGGCAATTTCCTGGCCCCAGGTCCTACCTGACACACCCACCCTACCTGCCTCCAGTGGGGACAGACCTTCTCCCGTAGTGCCACAGAGGAGCCAGAGAAG
>PVJL010011106.1:0-44866 GCA_004026885.1 Lyroderma lyra
GGTTTCCTGCGTCTCCCTAGATCCTTCCTAAACTCCCACTACCCGTGCAGACCACAGCCACAGAGCATACATCAAAGCCACCAGGGACCGTTCAGGACAGGGGAAGCGCATTCCACAGCCAGGTCTGAAGGGAGTTGAGAAGTCCACGCCCAGGGGGCGTCTCGCCCCACCCACCTGTCCCAGCAGCGCCCCTGATTGGACAGTTTACAACGGCGCGCCCTCTCGAGCCCGAATGACAGCGCTCGGGAGGACCCGAGACGCAGACTTGAAACAACTTTTTTTCTGACTTGAAGGTACAGTATTTGCCCGGCTCTTTATGAACACGTGGGCACAGGTGTACACAAGGAATTCCTGAGATTCCAAGAGGAGCAAGTAAGTACAGAACAGGAAGGCTACTCAGCCAGGTGACACTGGGACAAGACAGTCCTATGTCTTCTAGGAGTAAAGGGCTTGGTGCAAGGTCACTCATGGAACTATGACGCTTGTTTAGAAACACAGACAATGTGACTGCACCATATGTAGTAAAGAGTCTGGCTCCGTTTAAATCTTCCACCATCCCCTCTCCAGCCCCACTCATTTGTTCCTTAAGAATCCAGAGCACGTGGCTCTAGTGGGAAGGTGGAACCCGCGTCCCCCGGTCTGGGCACAAGGACTCTTCTCAGTCTCCCCACAGGGTGTGAGATGGGTTTGTTCAACGTTACAGTCTCATATGTGCACTTCACACTGGAAGGAGATTTAATTTACATCAGTTTTTGCCTGTGTCCCTAGAGAATTCTGAAATGTAAATGACTATAATATCCCCAAGACAATTGATTCCCATCTTCATCGATATAAGGAAAACAATAAGTCCTTATATAAACTAGAGATGCACCTGGAAATTCTTTTTTACCACAAGTTTTATTGAGGTATAACTGTCTATAAAGATTACAGCGTGACAATTTGATATCTATACAAGGGCTGTCTGGAAAAAATTCAGCCATAAATGCCTCTGTTTTTCATATTACATGGTTGGATATTTTCCAGACAGCCCTTGTATATTATGTTGTATACTTAAAATTTGCTAAGAGTGGATTAAGCTTTCTCATCTCACACACACACACACACACACACACACACATGCACAAGTAACTGTAAGGTGATGGATGTATGAATTACATTACTCTGGAAATCCTTATATGCCTGAGTGATTGGACTACAAAAGTTTTAATGCACTTATTTATTTATATGAACAGCTCAGCTTTATGGAGATATAATGTACATACTGTACAGTGCAACCCACGTAAAGTGTACAATCCAACAGTTCTCAGTATATTCCCATGTGTGTACATGCCCACTGTCCATTTTTGAACATTTCTCACCTCAAAACCAAACTCTTCTACACTTTTGCCATCATTCCCAGTATTTCCATCTTCCTTCTCCAATCACCATCCTTAGGAATCTCTAATCCACTTTTTGTGTCTATGTATTGCCTTATTTGGGATTTTCAAACAAATGACTTATATATGATCTTATGATCAACTTCATTCACTCAGCATAATTTTTTCAAGGGACAACCATATTGAAGCACGTACCAATACATCATTCACTTTTATGGCCAAATAATATTCCATCGTATGGATAAACACCTTTTATCTGTTCATCCATGAACAGATATTTTGTTTATTTCCATTTCTGGCTACTATAATATTAATGATGCTGTTATAATATTCAAGTACAAATTTTTGTTCAAACTTATGTGTCCCATTTTTCTTCAGCACATATCTAGGAGAGGAGTTGATAGGTCATATGGTAATTCGAGGTTTAATTTTTGAGGAACTGCCAGACTGTTTTCCAAGTGATTGCACTATTTATTGAATGAAATATTTAAAGTGTCCACAGAAAAAAATAAGAATTATAAAACCTAACTAGAATTTTGTGTTGAGCAAACTATCCTTCAAAAGTGAAGGAGAATTAAAGACTTTGTGAGATGAGCATATATTGAAGGAATTGGTCATCAGTACACCTCTTTTGTGTGAAATGTTAAAGAAAATTCTTCAAAAGGTGAACATAGTGTTTGAGAAGGAATCAATGAAGGGAAAGTAATATCACCTAAAAATTCTTTATTAATCTCACAGATAACACTTTGTTCAAAAATAATACCAGCAACAATGTATTTGGTAATTCTAGCTTATGGTTAAGTAAAGTGAATGACAGCAGTATTACAAGGTGCAGGGAGGGAGGACTTTGGAAGGAATTTACACAATCAGTGAAGTGGTTTAGTGTTATTTCAAAGAGCACTTGGGTTGACTAACTATATACTGCAAATTCAAGGACAACCAATACAATAATGAATAAAGAAGTACAATTGATATGTTAAGAGAGGAGAAAATATGGAATCAGGTAAAATGTTCAAAGCCAGAGAGGCCAGAAAAAATGGTGGAAGACAATTGGGAAACAACAAGGGCAAGAAATAACACACAAAAAATTATGGTAGATATCAATCCAATTATATCAATAATCACTGTAAAGGTCAATATTCTAAATACAATTAATTGAAAGACAGATACTGTCATTGTGGATAAAAGAAAAACAGCAACCAATTATATGTTGTCTGTAATAAAGCCATGTTAACAATTACAGATAGATTAAGACCAGGGATCAAAAAAGATACATACCTTGTTAACATTGAAAGACAGCTGGCATATCTTTATTAATTTCAGACAAAGCACGGGGATAAAGAGAGGCTTTATAGAATGATAAAGGGATCAAGTATCCAAGAAGGTATAGCACTCCTTAGTACTTATGTGCATAACAATACAGTGGCAAAATACACCAGGGGAAAATGGATAGAAATGCAAGGAGAAACAGATGAATCCACTATTGTACAGCACCAGCTCCCTAGCACCCAGCTGCCCACAGTGTGGCCTCCCTCAGGCAGCAGAGCAGGTGAGCAAGCCGGAGCAGAAGGTGGGTGGTCCCATTCAGGCGTGCTCCTCGTAGAGCCAACTGTTAGGACCACCTGCAGAGGTGTGGTTCCCATAGTGAGACTGATGCTAGTATACCCACCCCACCCCATACATATACCATGTATAGGAAAAGCCAGTGTGCCCCACCACACACACACACCAAGAGGGCAGTAAATGCTTATGACTCACGTAGTAGACGTCTTGGGTAGAGTGGGGGTTACAGGGCAGGCCTCTCAAGCAGCTTTGAAATGGCTTGAGTAAAAAAAAAAAAAAATGGCCTGTGTTTTTATTGTTGTTACATGGTGTTACAGAAAAATATATTCAGTGACACTTGTCAAAGATGGTAGGGCAGGTTTTATTCAGAACCATTGCCATAGGTATAGAGAGCACTGTGGTGGGATTTCACAGTGGGGAGAAATGAGACTGGGCCCCACTCTGAGTACAGCAAGGGTAAGTGGGAATTAACAGCCTGAGAGTAGGTGGAGCTCAGTGGATGGAAAATTACTAAGAGAAAAATCAGGGATTTGGGGGTTTCCTGCTAAACTGAGCTAACAGGATTCTTACTGCAGACAGCCCAGGGTGATCAGACATCATCTGATGGTGGAGGAGCGGGAAACCTGATCAGATGCGGAGGGGGATGAGACAGGAGGGTGGGGATTCTGGTTCACCTGACTCCAGGGCTCCTGCTAAGACTGGATTTTACAGGGACGTGCAGAGATAGGCCTGGGAGGAGGCCTGAACCAAGTTGTTCAAGCAAAGAATCCTTGTCCAGGGGCAGGGCCAGGGCAAGGGTCCTGCTCACAGGCAGGGGCTTGTGTGTTGGAATCTGACAGTGCCAGAGGAGGGAGCCCCGGACTTTGTCCTCAGCCTGTCCAGGTGGGGACAGAAAGGAAGAGAGAGAAGGAGGTGTAAGTCCTTAGCGAATATCAAATAATGTGGAGTCTGAATGCTCATTACAAGGACAAACAAGGGTAAGAAAAATAAACATTTGCAATGCCTTGCTTTTGTATAAAGAAATACTAATAGGAGCTCAAGAAATGATCAAAACTGTGTATTTGGGGGTGGCTGGAGTAACAGCGCTAGAGGGACCAATATACAGTATACTCTCAGTTAACTGGCTCCCACAGGAATTGGTAGATGCTGAATAAAAGCAAGTAGGCTGTCTATGAACCACAACTCAAGCAACGGGACTCTCAAGCAACCGGCAAAAAAAATTTTGTCGGTTGCTTGAGAGTGGTACTTGTTTGAGTTCCGGTTCACAGAGAGTCCACTGTATGACCGCAGTGAGTGTTCTTTTTTTTTTTCTTTTTTTTTAAATTCATTTTTATTGTTAGACTTATTGGGGTGACATCTGTTAGCAAGTCAGTGTTCTTAAGTTAGACTTTCCGATTTACAGATTTACTTAATTAAAATAATCAGAAATTTATATATATCATATTTTACTATCTTCTAAACCTTCTTTCATTTTAACTTTTGTACATAGGAAATCATCCTAAGATTTAAATCCTTTAAACAAAAACAGTTACAAAAGTGTAAGAAATACAAAATGAAAATTTTCAAATCTCTTGTTAGCTAAAGGACAAGTTGCATCCTAGTCTGTCCTTCCCCTAAATCTCATATGGGGATATTTTAGGAATAAGTAGCATAATGCAGTGGGTGTTTGGTTTAAGCACCCTAAACATAGTAGGACTTTTAGAGATTTATTTACATAAGTTTTGACTTCAATTAAAATAGAAAGTCAATTACTTTAGCCTTTTAAATTTCAATGTTCTCCAGGGACACACACATACCAACACTGATGTAAAAATAAATAATGGACCTAAGAGCTTACATTCATCTCACATCTTGAGGTTCTCTTACCTGAAAGGAATAAGAATTCTATTTAGCTCCACTATTTACTTGCCTTACCAACGTCATTTCTCTCGATCAACTTACATTTTTAAGCCCAGGAAACGAAAACTGTTATTCCTCACACAGGGAATAAAACTACAAAGTGTTCAGGGAAACCAGGGCCAAAGGGCTGCACTGTTCAGTGGCTAAAGGATCCAAAGGAAAGAAACACAAGTACTGGAATAAGCTCAGATGAGCAGCCTGCTTCCCACAGGACAGAAGGAGAGCCACTTTCAGAGGGTTCCACATTCCAGACTCTCCCATTGAGACAGGACCCCTGGGGTGGGTCAGTCCCTGGGGAAGGAGGGGAGGGACACCTGAGCAGTCCCAGGTATGAACTCTGGAGGCTCCCCCGCCCTCTTCTCCCCAGGGAATAATGGACACGCTCCCTCTCTCAGGCTGTGTCTCACAGTGAGGAAACTCACTGGATTGAGTGTCAGGTTCTGACCCAAATAAACTCCCAATTCACGAACCCAAACCCAGGACACAGACTCCTGACTTTCACAGACGTTCTCAATGTGCACAAATTACACTCTGAGTGCACTTACACTGTGGATGCAAAACTCCTACCTATGCCTAGAAACAGGCCCAGGGAACCACAACTAAAACCTCAGAAAGGATGTCACGTGCACATGCACCCCCCAGCTTCCCAGGGCTGCAGCTTCTCTCAGTGTAAAGACTCCTTCCATGGTGGTGTGAGCAGGTAGGACACCTGCAGGGGAGGCTCCCCAGGAAGAACCACTGGGCCTTCAAGTACTTCCCTCTGCAGCTCAAGGGGGTCTTAGCTTGGGTCACTGACCACAAGCCTCTGCTCCCAGTCACATTGCTTTGGACTCCCTAAATGTTTTAAATGACACAAACTCAGTGTATGAAGAATGCAGCAAAATCAAACAAACCCAATGTTTATGTGTAAAACAGGGAAGAAGATTATAAGACACCTTTCCAATTCAACAAGAAAAACCGCAAGTTATTTTTTACTTTCAGAAAATAATGATATTGTTACTTGCATGGCAAGAAATTGTTTTTCAGGGAGTTCCCTGATGGTGTAGTGGCTTAAGGCTTCGGCGCTGGCGCTGTCAGTGCTGCGGCCTGGATTCGATTCCCAGTCAGGGAACTACCCACATACCAAAAAGCAAAAAAAAAAAAAAAAAAAAAAAAGAAATTGTTTTTCAAACGAACATACCTAAACACTTCTGGTGCTCAGTCTAAGCTCTGAAATTCTATTTAAAAACACCCTATCCCCACACACAAAAGAACAGACCTTACAATATTATAATACTACACAAGCTCAGGGCAGAAAAAAAAAAAACAATAATTCACACATTCAGTATAACACTCTTTTTTTGCTGAAACTCACCTATTTCTTGCTACTTTGGAAACACTTGCCTCTTTGGAAATACTGTCTTTCAAGCTCTTTTATTTACATAAATTTTAAATATTTGAAAAACTGAGGCTCAAATAAGTAAATATTTTCAAATTGACAAATGCAGGGAGAGGCAATGCTGACAAGACAGATCAGGAAATCCAGTGTGAAGTGTCATTCATTCTTTCCAGGTTTAAGAATAGGCCAAATTCAGCTGTTCAAAGGACAAGCACTGGGGGCAATCACTTCTTCATAAAAGGTTTCTTATAACAGTTTTCAATCCTTGAAGACCCCATTTAATTTATACTGGACCATATTTTTACTAAGGGGTACAAACCATGCAACCCCATTTTGTGAAGCCAATTAGAAAGTAATGCAGATTTAATTTAATTTAAATTCATAAATTATTGGTTCAGAGATCTCCTGCTCACTTTGGGATATTTTAGGACAACGGGTGCTATGACTGTGAGAAAAGGCAAAGGTTTCTAACGCTCCAGAAGGACACCACTTTGTCCTCTATACTATATTCAGTCGTTCCCCTAAGATCATGGGGGAACTGCTTCAATTTACCAAGATCCCAGGTGTAACTGTAGTTTAACCTAGCACTGAGTAAAAGCATGAACATTTGTGAATTACTGCATTTCAGGAGTTGGTAACATTAATTCAAAACCTATGTTTTGGAATGCCCTTTTATCTTTTTTTGTTTGTTTGTTTTGAAATCCTTTTAGTATATTTTGGATTTCCAACTGGGTCAGACTGTGGACTTCTTTTCAATACATTGTTCCTTTGCTTTCTTCTATTGTTTCCTTCCCAGATTTGTATGTTAGATCACTGGATAAACTTAGGAGGAATGGGTGTGTTCTCCACCCTTGTATCTATCTTTTTTTCCCCAGGGGCCCTCAAATCAGTGCCATTAGTGTTACAGGCCTCCAGGTAGGATTTAAGAACCCCAGGCTTAAGTCCTGTTTGAACTAATCCCTTTGCTCTGTCACAGTGAGACCATGGGTGTTGTCCCCAGTAGCGGAGAGGGTCAGGATCCGAGCTGCAGTAGAAGCAGAGGCAGCAGCAGCAGAGGCTCCGAAGGAACCAGGTGGGTCATCTGGTATCAGGAGAGTGGACTCAGCCCACCAGCCATGAGCTGTCCTTCCTGTCTCTTTTCTTTCTCTCTGAAATAACTGCTCTTTAAGGAGTGACCACCTGATGGGCTCACCTTACTTATTGGGTAGAATCATTCTCACACCCCTCTTAGACCGACTCTAATGTTGGGGTGATCCCAGCCTGTCACACCTTCACTCTAAACCCAGGTTCCAGTCAAGACTCGATGCAGGACCACTGTAAGGAGGGTTCCCATATTTCTGCTCTCAAAGGACAAGCAATTACCTAAACTGCCAACTCAGAGTCCTCTGTCTGTTGACCTGGGCAACACAGCTCACAGGAGGGCCACCCAGCAAGCAGCAGCTCATCTGGCAGGAGCCTCTAGGCTGTCTCATCAGTCTGACAGATAAGAAGCACCAAGGACAAAGGGAGGGGTGGGGCTTAAGGTTTCTGGAGTCAAATATCAAATATGCAGGCCCTGAACACTCCTGAGAACAAACATGGGTAAGAAAACTAGGCATTCGCACTCGTTTGTTTTTACATAAGACACACTAACAGGATGAGCAAGAAGTGCTCAAACCTGGTTATTTACGTGTGGGTGGGTTAAGAGCACAGGAGTGGAGCGTGATACGCCAGCAGGGGTCTTCTGAAGTTAGGGTCCTAGCTTAGGAATTATTTTTAACATCTCCATGCATTATTTATTGAACATAGAAAAAAATTTATATATACCATATTTTCCTAAGCTTAATCACTATTTTAATTAACTTTTGCTCTTTAAAATTAATTTGATTTTAATTTTTCTAGATAGAAAACCACTGCAAGTTTTAATCCTTTAAGCACTATAAAACTGCAGACTATCGAACATTTACAAATTCCTTTCTCACTGTGGTTATTTTCAGAAATGAGTAGCATATCATAATAGATTAGGAGTTTGCAATTTATCCCTAAAATGAACTAGAAATTTGAAAGATTTACATCAGCTATGAGGTGTTTCCCTCATACCAATGAAAACAAAAAATTGCTTTTTCGTCACAAGCATTAAAGTAGGTTGTCATTTCCTTAGGAATGAATAGACTTTTAAATGTCAAAGTTTTCCAGAGTTATGGAAAAACTGACCTAAAAATGGAAAATGCACCTTGGAACTTAATACACCCATCTCATATCTTGAGGTCCTACAGCCTAAATGGAACCAAAATTCAATTTTTGGAGAACAATGTTGATATTCTAAGTGCCACAAACCCAGTGTTTGAACAATTCAGCAAAATCACTTAAGCTCGGCATTTATGTGGAAATGAAGAAAACTGTAAGGCACTTTCACTAGTTCAACTAAAAAAAAACTTAAATACCCATTCCTTTCAGTTAATTATTATTTCCAGGGACAGAACTTGGTTTGTAAATAATTAATCATACTGGAACACTTCTGCTCTGCAACTCAAGACCTAGAATTTTATTTGAAAACACTCAAAGGAAAAGAACAGACCTCAGAAACTTACTACACATGCTCAGGGGAAGAGTCAAAGAGGAATTATATACCAATGGAATGTAATCTTGAAAAATTTTATTTGTTCTGAAATTCACCTCTTTCGAATGTGTTTGGAACCATTTGTGCTGTCAGACTCTAGTTGGTTAAACATATTTTACCCATTAAAAAAAAAAGAGACTTTAAATAATTGACTAAGTCAAGGTGACATGGATGGAGGGGCAGTTCTGACAAGACACAACACCAAGGCAAAGGACATCAGGAGCTTCTGATTCAAAGGACTTCCCATAGGATGTCTGTGCCCAGGGAAGAACCTGGGGTAGAGGAACGGGGTATTTCTTACAACATATTCCAGGTGGTTATTCCCTGCTTTCCTCTCATGTAAAATATCCTCAACAAACAGAAATCTCTACAAAAGACCCATCATGACGCTGTGGAAAAAGCATAAAAAATTAAAATACTCGGTATGTTTGGAATGCATCCAGTAGAACAAACAGATGATAATCGGAGAGAAGTTGGCTTGAGAATTCGAGGAGAATCTGGAAATTTAGGGACTTGTTGCCAGTCCCAGGAAGAGCTAGGCTGGGGGAACAAGGTCGTGGATTTGAGACACTGTTCCCCAAACATTTGGAACATTTAGGAGAAAATGGGTCCCCTGAGGAGACCCAAGGGGCTGGGGACCCCCACAGACCTCAGTTGCTCCCAGAGACCGAGTCACGACTGTGCCTTTTGACCCTTCCCGTCGTCACCGGACAATCTAGGGGACATGAAGCCGCGCTCAGTGATGGAGCGGCAAGTACCGGAAGCCGGCAGACGACCCAGCCCAAACGGTTCCTGAGAGAGGGGACTGAGGTCTGCAACTTCCAGAATTGACGACGGGGAGGCCAGGTCCCGCCACAGCCGGTTCGACCACCCCTCGTCCGGTCTCTGCACCTGGCTTGCACACTCACCATTGCTAGGTTTCCTGTGTCTCCCTTAGTCCTGCCTAGACTCCCACGACCAGTGCAGACAGAAGTACGACAAAGGCTGCAACAGAACCACCAGGGACCACTAAAGGGAAACGACCGACAGGGATTCACAGCAGGCCAGATAAGGTAGGGACGTCCACGCCTTAGCAGTGCGTCGCTCCACCCACCTACCCCAGAAGCTCCCTGATTGGACAATTTGCAAGACTTCTGCACGAATGACATCCGGTAGGAGGAGGTGTAGTTCAGCAGATTCCTCCTAGGCTGGTGGGCGGGAACCTGACCCAGTGGCACATTTGACTTGAAACAGAAGTTTTTCCTTGCTGGGGCTCTCTGTGTTGTTTCCCCCCAGCTCTTTGTGAAGGCCAGGGCACCGGTGTGCACAGGCGATTAATTCCTGATTTAGTTTCTAGATGGAGCAAGTACATCAAGAGGGTGGCCAGAGCTAGGACTGATGGAACTAAGAAAAACTGTCAAGAGAGGGAAAATACAAATTGGAGTCACTTTAAGCTGCTAAATTATTAACATTAAGAAGGTTGAGGGAGTTCCCTGATGGTGTAGTGGCTTAAGGCTTCGACGCTGGCACTGTCAGCACTGCGGTCTGGGTTCAATTCCCAGTCAAGGAGCTACCCACATACCAAAAAGCAAAAAAAAAGAGGTTGAGGGATGAGGAAATGAGTCTTTTTCTTGTCTTAACTAGCTTGGGAACTTAAACTTTTGAACTTTCCAGTCTTGTGTTAATACCTGGACATTTATTTACTGGCAGATAACCCTCGAACTATCCCCTAATGGACTCAGGATGTCACCAGACCTCCTGGCATCTATCCTTCAGCCCACCTGGTATTCATCACCCAGACCGCCTGACATCTGATTGATAACCATGCTGGGCCAATCCTAGGGCTAACAGTGCAGGACTGATTTTTCTCCAGAACGTGACTTTAAGAATTCTTAACTTTTATTTCTTCTTCAGAACACTTCTGGGATTTTTGCCTATCTGTTTCCAGTTTGCAAATTATAAGACCTTGAATAAATCTTTATCATTTACTTCTAGCCAAAGCCTCCATATTTATTTATGGTTGGTGGGCAGAACAAAAGGGTCTTATGTCTTCTAGGGGGTCAAGGGCTTGGTGCAAGGGTGCTAAACCTTTCATGGAACTGTGACCCTTGTTTAGAAATGCAGAAACTAAAATGTGTCCTTACCATCATTAATAGAGTCTGCCTCCATTTTAATCTTTGATCTTTGCAAGCCTTAAACATTCCACCCATCCATTCCCCACCAGATTCCTTTGGTTCTTAAGAAAAAGAATCCACGAGCTTTGGCTCTAGTGGGAAGTTGGAACCCACAGCCCCAATCTGGGCACAAGGACATTTATCAGTCTAACCACAGGATGTGAGATGTATTCATCACATTCTCAGGTGTACATTTTACACTGGAAGAAAATTTAATTTATATCAGTTTTCGCTTGTGTCCTTAGAGAACTTTATAAATGGCTATGATATCCCTGAGATACTTAATTCCTATTATTTTTAATAATCATTATGTAAATTTGAGATGCACCTGGAAACTCATTCCCCCCAGCTTTATTGACATATAATTGACTAATAAAATTGTATTTAAAGATTACAATGTGCAATATGATTATTTGATATACATATACTGCATTGTATAATTGAAATTTGCTAAGAGAATGCTTCTTTTTTTATTACTACTTAATTATTTTTAATATTGAGTTTGTAATATGAGGGCCAGAGCCTTCTCCCAGACTAAAGTTTATAAATTCTCAATCGGTTTGTGAGGCCAGTAGGGATACTTCTTCTTGTCTAGTTTGTCTAGTTTGGTTTCTGGGAAGACTTCATTCAAGTCCTCAATGGTCATCTGATGAAATGGAATTATGTTCTTCATCTTCTCCAGCTCTTTCTCGTACTGTTCAATCCTGGTCTTTGAGAGAGCCAGAAATTCAGTACAACTTTTCACATCATCTTTTTCTTCAGCATCTACCAGGGTGGTGTATTTATCCTCTGGCACAGGAAACTTCAGGGCATTAAACTTCTCAAAGTTATCTACCAAACTGGCCTTCACTACATTGGCCTTGTAGTAAGCCCAGTCGATAGCAGGTAGATTCTCAAGTAGAGTGGCCAGCCTGGAGCTGAGGGTCTCATTCCAGGATTTCAGGGAGTTAGCAATAGCCTTCTGGTTTTGGGGTATGATCGCTCCAAAAGCTACCCAGTCTATGGCTTTTAGAGCAAGTTTTCACCCAGAAATCCTTCACCCACCCAGGCTGCCCACATTTCACAATAACAAGTAACGGAAGTGGGAAGAGAATGATTCTTAAGCATTCTCACCTCTCTCTCTCTCTCTCTCTCTCTCTCCCCCACCACACACATACCCCCGCCCTCCCCACACACACACACTGTAAGTTGAGAGATTGATAGATGTGGTACTTAACCTGAAAACACATGCCTGAACTACAAAACTCTTTTACATTGTGTGCTGTTGGTCCTGAAATTTGGAATATTACTACTCATTATTGCCTTTCTCATGCTAATTCCCCTGTTGAAACTTGTGCAGCTTATTAATTGGTGGTTTTGGAATGTATCCTAAAAGTCCTTCCTTTGCAGAATAGATTGCAACTACAGTGCTAGTTATTTGACTTGTTTTCTTTTTGTACATATTTTGATCTATTCCTTTCTATTATGAAAATGAAGTATACAAAAGTTAATAATGTGGGAGGCCAAACACCTGTTATAGTAGTTATTGTTTCCTTTTTCTTCTTAGTTTCTCCTGGAAGGATAATTGCCTTCCCGATTCCCTGCATATGGAAGAATTTTGACAAACTTGGATTTGCCATCAGAAACCTCTCTCTGTACAAGAACCTAAAGTTCCTTTAGAACATTTAAGTATCAATTTATCTGCCATTCCTATTGTGTAATAATTGTATTGTTGAACCTTAATATTGATGAGATTTCTATACCTCCTTTCCTAATTAATTAAAACTTCAGAGATTTAAGAGATGACATTTGTAATATGGAACATTATACCTGCAACCATTCTAGGTTTTGACAGTTGTTTCTGTGCAGCTTTTACTTCTTATAAAAATATAATTTTAGTCCACCCACAGGTAACCTTTTTAACTGCCCAGATCCTTCAGATCCTTGGTTCAATCATTCTCATTATTATAACTCCATTACCTGTGCCCCATCAAGATTTATTTTTACTTGCACTTGGCAGAATAATCTATGGGGGACACATTGCTTAAATCTTTATCAACTTGGAAGGTATTGCACAATCAGCTTATTGGTTATGCCTATTTCAGAGACTCAGCATTGGACATCAACCTTAAATTTGCATCACAGATTACAACAAGAATTGCCTGGTGGTGTTTCTGACAATGAAGGAATGAGATTTTTGAGCATTTTACTTCCATGGTAGGGTGTTAGGGCAAATAAATATATGAGCAGAAATTTGTATAGAACTTTAGCAAAGATTGTTGAACCTACCACCAAAGCAACAGCTGCTCAAGGAAAACCTTTAAATTCACTTGCTCAGGTTATTTTAGATAACAGAATTTCTCTTAACAATAAAGTAGTGAAGCACAAAAAGGCAGTGTCTGTGCCATTGCTAATATCATCCAATGTACTTGGATAGATTCTTCAAAATTAACTGAAACACAATGACGTAAAACAAGAGAATAGGCCTACTGGTTACAAGCTCTTGGTCTTTTGACCTGTTTAGTTGACTACCCTCAGGTACAGCTTCATGATTTAGAGCTACTAGTCTAGATTTTGGAATTAGTGATCTGCTTGTAAATTTAGGAATAAGTGTTATTATTAAATCTGCTTCTACTCACTTCCCCAGTAAGAACTCCATGCAAATAACGCTAGCCCAATACTTATGCAACCTCAGATGGACAATAAAAGATAACACAGAAAATGATTTGAATACGTATGCTGAACTTTGCTAACCTCTGCTTGTTTCATAGAACTTGCTGACAAACATTCCTCCATTTTCATGCTCTTGTTGCTCAGATGTGCCCTAAAGACTCCCAAGGAAGCCACTTTCCTTCCTACATGGGACATGATATATCTGGCATTGAGGGATCACAATGAACAACAACAAAAGAACCCACCCCAGTGGTTGATCAATGATGCTCTTGAAGAAAGATCTTGATCAAAAAGGGGAAATGAGAAAGTTAGCTCAAGTAGAGCCATTTTAAAATGGAGCCAGTTTAGCCATGTCAGAGAAATTGCCTTGCATATTTTGTTCCTTGAACTTTTGGTTGGGCCAAACCACACCATTTTGAGAAATCAGCAATAAACCAACATCCTGATCATGAAGACTGGTGAATATAGATTTTTCACCTAGAGACAGAATCAGTAACCAAGCACATATAGCCAAGACTAGCTTAAGTTTGTTAGCACTAATAGAAAATTTTTATAAACAACTCAAGTAATTTTCCTCTTTTTTTCCATTAAAACTCCTCACTTTTACCCTGTAATCAAGACATGTTTAAGGTTCTACCTAAACCTGGGGCATGTGTCGACATCCTTAGATATCCATAGTGTGCCCCAAAAGGTAAGCAGGTATCTAAACCTCATTAACAGTCAAACATCAAAATGCAGTCAGTGTCTTCATCTAAGTTCATTTCTGATGTTTGTTGACAGAATGATGTTCCATCTTATTTAGATGAATTTGAATTTGAATATTCAATTGTTTGAATATGAATTTTAAAGAGCACGTGAAAATAATAACCCACTGACAATTAAGATAGAGAAAGCTCAAATAAAATTGAATCCAGCCATCCCAGGATGCTGGAGAGATCCCTGAAAATATGTCACTAGAGTTCTGGAGTTCTGGTCAATTATTTTAGTACTGTCAACTGTTTATGGTTATTGTTAAATTTATTTAATTTGTAGTTCCTTTGTAATTTGTTGTTTCACTGTGGAATTATGGGCACCTTGCCAGTGTATACTCACATGCAGGAAGCAGTCCCTTTGAGTGCTTTCCCTGGTTGGCCATAAATATTCCAAACCAAAGTGATCATCAGAGGTCACAGCTGCCAGGGAATTTTCCTTCACAGGGAACATCTAAAACATTAGTTGTCTGCTGCATGGTTTTTGGGTTTGGACATTTCTTGATTGACACTAGTGATGTGAGTTTATTAAATGATGTCATGTGTGCCCAGGTCAGTAACTCCCACCACAATGAGAATGTGAGTGCAATTGAGAGGAAAGCAGCACCTTGTGTTGAGATGGGCCAGAGGGTGTTTTGAAGGTGGACGCTCAAAATAAAATCAACTACAGATGATGTTAGGAGGAAGACCCAGGAGTTGGGTATAAAAGTAGTGAGTCATGAGCATTCTTACATTTAACCAAAGACCTGGGAGAGTGGCCATTTTGACAGAAATGAGAAAGACCTTTCCTTATAAAGTGCCAGCAAGCCTCATGAGCAAAACAAAAAGAATGCACACTAAAGACTGGGGCTTGAATCTATGTCTTGAAAAGCCAAAGATTCATTTATTACAGAAAGTAGGAAGGTTTGTGTAAATAAGCCATTCTGGCTTCTGACAGGGCTATAATCTGAGGTCCTGAGATAAGTAAAAGGTCAGTTAAATGATTTTGTGAAGATCTCAGTGTTGTATATTTGGAGAAAAGAGTTATTCACATCAAAATGTCATCGGGACTCCTGCATTTTGGCTGCAAATAGGATAAGTAAGTAATATGTCTATATGAGTGTCTAACATGGTCAGATCATATCAGGTAGCCCACAGAGAGGCTAAGGAGTCCTGTAAAAACTATTTGCCATAGCTGTAGCAATCCCTTCCTCATCCTGGGAATTAAGTTAATTGATTACATTACTAGAGTGTATTTTCTCATATCAGGAGCACTGGTCAGTCACTAAACTAACCATGGGGGAAAAGGAGGTAATTCCTTTGCTTCCTTAAAGACACAGGTCCCTCAGTGATTTTACATTACATGGGTTCACAGGGCCAAGGTTAATACCATAAGGTTGCAATATGAATCTCAGGAATTTGAATCAATTTATCACTCTGAGGCTTGAGATGAGCCTCTGAAGATTGAGGTTTATGTGAAGAGTTAAGAGCGGCGATGATTTGTACTTGGATAATTGTGAGCAACACAATCAGAGAATCATTTATCCCAAAGGGGGCAACCTTGGATGAGAAGTTCTTATGTTATTGGTGGGACAAGACAGCAAGATCACTGGCAAAGGCCAAAAGATCTGTAAAAGTGCAGGTGAGTTTGACTTTTGGCCAGGACAGCCTGAACTGCTAGCATGAGCACCAGAATTTGACTGAGTTGATGCTTGGGTGCAGTCTTCGATCAGGATGGCTTGCTTGTTCTGGAAACAGGATGCAGCGCCTCCCCACTGGACTCCATCAGATGTCTTATTGGTGCACTGTCCATAAAGTATATAAATGTTCCTCGCCCTGCATGTAATATCAAAGGACTCCCCAAGTGGCCAATGTGTCTAGAAAATGGGCGATATTTTCAGGATGAATGCATCAATTGGAGGGCTAGGAAACACACTTCCTCTTGTAGGTGGGACATACCAGAAGTCCCATTTTTGGCTCCAGCCTGTGGGTACCAATATCTTTTCAATGAGGAGGTCTCTGGTGAAGTAAGCCTGAGAGATCCCGACTCATGAAAACATGGAAAGCTGTGTACCTTGGATTATCAGCTCAGGGCCTATAAGGACCTCCATCTTCAGAAAGACTGTGTCTATTGTGAGCAATTGCTGCTCTAATGTGTTTAGCATCAGGCTGAGAATAGTTTCTGCAAGTAGAGAAGGTAATTATGAGATAGCTGGGGTTTTCTTTCATTAAGTAGCTTGTGGGCATGACATGGGTTCTGCCACTGCTTCTTCCATCCTCTCCACTCACAGCCCTTGAGTGGACCACAGATTAATTTTCCAGAGTGGGACAGGTGTGGATTTCTAAAGATATTTCCCAGCAGGCAGGCAAGAGTAGGCTTGAGCTGGGAAAATATGGCTGGAAATGGACTCAGGACTACCATGGAAAAGCATGACGCTGATGCCTATGGATTAGTTAGATTCTATGTGGGGAAAACTGGGATACACCTTTATATTTCAAAACCACAGTATTTCCAGAGATCTGTCTGAGGAGCCTGACTTAAGCTCCTAAACAGAGCCTGATTTAAACCCAAAGACACTCCTGGTTATGTGCATGAGATGAAGGAGATGCAATCCTACAGGGTGTTTTCTCAGTTAAGACAGGGCTGCAAGAAGGGCCTGGTGGGGGACCAAGTCCTTCTCCCCAGTCCTTCAATTCTGCCCAAGAAGGATCCTGCAGTTGTGAAAAGGAGAGTTGAACACATAAAAATCAAGGTTCAGCAGAGTTTAACATTCTCCTGGAACATGAAAATGTCTTTGTTTGTTTTCTAATATTTTGAACATGGATACGTACTATTTTTAAGTGTGATTGTGAGTTTTCACCATATCTTCTTGTACATTGCCTTAAGATATTACTCAAAATGATACAATCTGTCTGCAGCTTACTTCAGTTATTCCTTGGATGATTACTTTCTAAGTATCGATAGCTCTTTTGGGGGTTTCCACTGAGAAATCACACTGGACATATATAGTTATCACTCTACTCAGAGCATACATTCAGGATGGGTTAGAACAGTGCAAATGAACATAACTTGCTCTAATTGGGAGACACTCCATAGTTCAATGGGGTATATATTCCATTGGTCTGAACAGCAGTGTAAAAGATGCCTATTACATTAAAATTTAAACTATTTAAATGTATGCAGTAGACTCTCTGTTAACTGAAACTCAAGCAACCAGCACTCTCATGCAACTGCCAATTTGCCAGTTAACAGAGAGTCTACTTCCATTTACCCAGCATCTACCCATCCCCATGGGTGCCAGTTAACTTGAGAATCTACTTGTATATTAAAATCCTCTCAAATGATGTTAAATACCAAAAGACACCACAGGTATCTGTGGCTCAAGTCAGTGAAAGATCTCAAGTCCCAACCCATGTTCAAACTCATGGTCACATATTATATATAGAAAAGACTTAACAACTATAAAAATGCAGCATGCATGTATCGCTGTTTTTATGGCTTTACAGTTAAGGAGGACTTCCTCTATTCCTGTCCTCTAGTCGCATCCATACATAAGCAATTCCTGAAACTGTGTTTAACATGAATTAGACTATGAGTAGAAAACAGCTATTCTGAGGGCTGCCCAGGCATTTTACAGTGTGACCATCCTGCTCACACCCAGGGTCTCTGCACTTAGATCAGGACCTGAGCTTAGGTTCCCACCCAAGTTCCAGCTTTCCTTTTCTCAGGGCACCTTTTAAAATAACCACCAGCTGTAGAGACAATAACTGAAAATGGTGTTGTCTCACAAGGGAAAAATACAAAGCAACACGTGTGAGTGGATGGTTTCTGTTCTGATATGTGAAGAGCTCTGAGTGATCATTCTCTTCACAACAAGAAAATCATGAAAAACATGAAAAGCAACA
Organism: Lyroderma lyra; assembly: GCA_004026885.1. NCBI lineage: Eukaryota > Metazoa > Chordata > Mammalia > Chiroptera > Megadermatidae > Lyroderma > Lyroderma lyra. The sequence goes on from PVJL010011106.1 coordinate 18,255, forward strand.
CTTCTTCTTAGATCCATGAGAGATTTAAGATTGCATGGCAAACCATGGCAAAGCAAGAGGTAGGTGAATGTGGAGAGTTACCACATGCCTGGAGGAGAAACAAAGGGAGCCAGAAACCTTTAGGAGCACTTACATTGTTAATGATGAAATTTTTGAGACACAGATTGGATTAGCTTGAGAGAGTCAAAAGCTTTAGGAGACCCAACCTTAAGGAATTCCCCTCCAAATTCATGAATATTTCCTATAGGAATCCAAGCATGTTCTCACTGTGAAACTGGAAAAAAATAGCCTCGTGCTCCATGCAGGAAACGGGGGAAACATGCTGATATAGAAATCAGTCATTCTGATTTCTGTAACTTAGGCCATCCTTCAGAGAAATAAATTTGCCAAATCCGTATCTGATTGTGGAAAGAACAGTCACACAACTCCCAGACTTTTCTGGTTTCTCTTTGATAAAAGGGGAAAAAGAAATGCTAAGAACCTGTTCTGAAGTTCAAGGTCCAGGGATTATGTCCCAGAAAACATGACAGGTTTAATTATAAAATAAGAGGACATTTTCTCACCCAAATACCAACAGGCCTTCAGTGTAAAAACAGATTAAAACAGTTGTAACTTTATACCAAAACAAACAAACAAAAATCACTTCTATTAAAAAATGGGCAGAGAACCTGAATAGACATTTCTCCATGGAGGACATACAATGGCCAACAGATACATGAAAAGATGCTCCATGTCACTAATTATCAGAGAAATGCAAATTAAAACCACAATGAGATATCACCTCTTACTTATCAGAGTGGCTATCATCAATAAATCAACAAACAGCAAGTGTTGGTGAGGATGTGGATAAAAGGAAACCCTTGTGCACTATTGGTGTGATTGCAAATTGGTGCAACCACAATGGAAAATAGTCAAGAGGGTCCTCAAACAATTAAAAATAAGATTACTATATGACCCAGCAATCCCGCATCTCGGTATTTATCCAAAGAAATCAAAAACACTAATTCAAAAAGATATATGCATCCCTATGTTTATTGCAGCATTATTTACAGTAGTAATTGTAAATAGATATAGAATCAACCTAGGTGTTCGTCGATAGATGACTAGATAAAGAAGAAATGGAACATAAACACAATGGAATATTACTTGGCCATAAAAAGAATGAAATCATTACCATTTGTAATGGATGACCTAGAGGGTATTATGCGAAGTAAATACATCAGAGAAAGTTAAATACTATATGATATCACTTATATGTAAAATCTAAAAAACAAGTGAACAAACAAATCATAGATAGAACAAATTTATGGTTGCCAGAAAGGCAGGGGTTGTGGGGATGAGTGGAAAAGGTGGAGGGATTAAGAATTACAAATTGGCAGTTACAAAATATCATAGAGATGTAAAATCAATAATATTGTAATAACTGTATATTGCCAGATGGGTACTAGACATTATCAGGGGTATCATTTTGTAAGTTATATAAATGTCTAGCCACTATGTTGTACGCTTGAAACTAATATAATATTGAATGTCAACTCTAATTGAAAAGTCGTTTTAATAAAGAGTTGTAAAATACAAACTACTTAAGATTCAGTTTCTAGGGTTACCCACACATCAGGGAAGAAATATACAAGGACACTTTTATGCAGCATAAGGAGAAGTAAAAGGTGTTTATTGCTATAAAAGTATGTTGATTATTATGGTCAGAGATCAGTTGACCATAAATTTAGGAGTTTATTTCTCAAATCTCAATCTATTACATAAATGTATACAAGGGCTTTTGGGGGAAAATCCAACCATAAATGCATCTATTTTTCATGTTACATGGCTGGATACTTTCCGAACAGCTCTCATATATAAATTTTTATAGCAATAAACACATATATTAAGAAAGAAAGATATCAAATTAACTACCTAAATTTATAACTCTAAAATAAATACTCTGAAAACTATAAAACATGGTAAAAAAAAATTGAAAAATATATAAATAAACATCCCAAATTCATAGTCAGAAGACTTAACAGTTTTTTGACATGGCACTGCTCTACAAAATGATCTAGAGTCAACACATTGCCTATCATAATCCCAGCTGTAATCTCTACAGAAATTTGCAATCTGTTTCATAAATACATGTGGTATTGCAAGGAAACCAGAATTGCCAAAGCAATCTTGAAAAAGAAAAGTAAATTAGTGGACTAATATTTCTTGATTTCAAAACTATATTAAGCAAAGATAATAAAAAGATAGTGTGTTACTGACACAAGAATAGATATACACATTATGTAATAGAAATTTGAGAAATAATCCCATATACTTATGGTCAACTGATCTTGACAAAGGTACCAAAAATGGGGAAAGGATATTCTTTTCATAAATTGGTGCCCAGCCAGTGGCTAACCATACGAGTATGTAAAAGAAAGAGGCTTTACACCATGTATAATAATTTACCAAAGATCTCAACATAACAATAAAATTACAGCAAACTTAGATAAAACAGGAAAAACTCCTAACCTTGGATTTGGCAAAAAGTTGTTGGATATCACACCAAGAGCAATAACAGAAAAATGTAGGTAAATTCTAATAAATTCTATTTCCTGATAAATACCCAAAAGAACTGAAAGCAGGGACACGAATAGATATATATTTATTTGTATTCATATTAGCACAATTCACAATAGCCAAAAAGTGCAAGTAATGTAAGTGTCTATCAACTAATAAATGGATCACAAAAATTTGGCACATACATATAAGGTATTTATTCAGTTTTAAAATGAAAGCAAATTCTGACAGGTGCTACAACATGGCACCTGTCATGAATCTTAAGGACATTATGCTAAGTGAAATCAGCCTGTCATAAAACACCAAACACTGTATGTAGCATAGTCAAATTCATAGAGACCAAAAGTACAATGGTTGTTGTCAGGAGCTAGGGTAAGGGGAAAATGAGGACTTGTGTCTAAGGTGTATAGTTTCAGATTTGTAAGATGAAAATTGTTCTGGAGATTGGTTTCACAATGTCAAGGTACTTCATTCACACTATTGAGCTAAACACTTAAAAATGTTGAAAATGTAAATTTTATGGCATGTGCATATTACCACAATTAAAAGTAAAATTTTAAAGCAAAAGAATGAAAACACAACCCTGAGAAGGGAGGAAAATTTTGCAAATTATGTATCTAATGAGGAGCTTGTGTGGAAAACATCTAAAAATCTTATAATTTAAGTATAAAAGCCAAATAAGTCAATTTTAAAATGGCAAAGGTTTGAATACACATTTTTCCAACGAATACATACAGTTGTCCAAGAGCACATGCAAAGATGCCAGACAGCATTAGTAATCCGGGAAATGGAACTCAAAACTCCAACCAGATACCATTACACAACCACTAGGATTGCTAGAATCAAAAAGCAAGATAATAACCATGAAAAACGGCATAAGTGAAGCCATTTTTAAATGGAGCGAGAGTAGCCATTTCAGAGGAATTGCCTTGTACATCTTGTTCCTTGAAGTTTTAGACTGAGCCAAATTGCACTGTTTTGAGAAGTTATCCATAGATGAAAATCCCGATTATAAGGACTAGTTATTATGGACTTTTACCTAGAGATAGAATCAGTAACCAATCATGTACAGCCAAGACTAGATTAAGCTTGTCAGCTCCAATAGAAAATTTTCATAAAGAACTTAAGTAATCTTTCTCTTTTTTCCCCATAAAACTCCCTTGCTTTCATCCTGGAATCAGGACATTTGGTATTTCTACCTAAATCTATGTGTCCTAAATAGCAATTCTTTGTTATTCCTTGAGGGGCAAGATGGCATCCTGGGTCTGTTCTCAGTCAAAAATTGAGTTCTAGCTGGTCTGGTAGCTGCACCTTTTCTTAAGAATGATCTCATCTCCTTCCTTTCCTTTCCTGTCTCGCTGCGGCCCTATTCTTTCTGCCTACAGTAATATATAGTATGTGCATTATATCTCAATAAAGCTGTTGAAATCAATCTATTAAGAGCTTTGCAATGCAGAAGAGTTTTGCCATCCATTCTCTTAGACATACTAGAGTTTCCAGGTTAATGACCACATCCATCACCTCACCTAGGTACTTGTGTGAGTGAGTGTGGTGAGAATGCTTAACCACTGGTTTAGCAAATTTCAAGTATATAATATAGCATATGGACAATTTTATTAATTACATCTGTGCTAAAGAGAAAACCAGAAGTTCAAAGGCCTTCACTTGTGTTAAAGACCATGAACCAAACCTAAATTTAGCTGACCTAACTGCTGTTTCAACCTCTCCCAGAAATATAATCTTAATCAATCAGTCTGGAAATTTCTGGTCAACAATGAGATAAACTGTCACACTGGCCCTCTCCATTCACACCTCTCCAGCCTATGCAAAGAAGAGGCAATTTGTATTAAAAAAAAAACAAAACAAAAAACCCTTGCCATCCTCTCTCCTGCAAAACAAGATGTCCTGGTTTAAAAATAATCCTGACTTTTCTTTTGTTAATTGCTCCCCTGCTCCACCATTCTTCCTATAAAACCTTCCCTTTTGTACAACCCCTGGAACACCCTTCTACTTACTAGATGGGATGCTGCCCCTATTCATGAATTGCTTAATAAAGCCAATTAGATCTTAAATTTTGCTCATTTGAATTTTGTTTTTAACATACCTAAATAAAGTTGGGAGGAAAGAAAGTTACCGGATGTATCCCAAGTTTACATAATGATTTATTGTTTTTCTCATATCTAAAAATAAGAATCAATTGTCTTAGGGATATTATAGTCATTTGTATTTCAAAGTTCTCTAAGGACACCGGGAAAAACTATTAATAAAATAAATTTGCTCAGGTGTAAAATGTACACCTGAGAATGTAATGAACACATCTCATACTCTGTGGACAGACTAGGAAGAATCCCCGAGCTCAGGCTAAGGCTGCTGGGTTTCAAGTTCAAGGCTGGTAAACATCAAAGATCGAAATGGAGCCAGAGTCATTATTACAGATGCGGAGGTCACATTTCAGTGTCTGTGTTTCTAAACAAGGTTCGCAGTTTCGTGAGTGGACTTCCAGGCTTATGCCAAGACCTTGACACCAAGAAGACTTAAGCTCCAATTACTACAGTGTAGCCTGGCTCGGGTCGCCCTCATGTTCTGTCCTTATTTGATCCATTTGGAAACTCAGGACTTCCTCGTCCATGCCTGTGCCCAAGTTTTCACTATGAATTGGACAAAAACAGTAGAGTCAGCCCCAGGCCAAAAAAAGGTTATGCTTGAACGCAAATATATCAGGCCTGGTATATTCTCAGTTCCCCCCCTACAGCTCAGCTGGTTTGGGTGAGCCCTAGCGTCATCCCGCTCGTTGTCACTCTTGCATGAGAAAGAGGGAAACTGTCCAATCAAGAGCACCGCTGGGGCAGGTGGGTGGGGCGACGCAGCCGAGCGGCGTCAACGTTTCTTCTCGCTCCAGGGATACTGTTCTTCGCTGGGGTTTCGGCCTTACTGGTCCCTGGTGGCTCTGCCTCAGCTTTTGTTGCGCTGTGATCTGCATTGTGATCTGTACTGGTCGAGGGAGTCGTAGCAAGGACTCAAGGTCAAGGAGACCCAGGAAACCTAGAAATGGTGAGTGCGTAGGCCGGGTCAGAAGAAGGAGAAGGGGCTGCTTGGAACTGGCAGTGGCGCAACCTGGCCAAGTTCGGAGTCTGCGGACCCTAGTCCGCTGAAGGCGCCGCCAGGATTTTGGTCACCTTCCGCACAAGCTTGGGGTCTGGGCCGGCAGTCTAGACCCCAGGCGCCCTGTCTCTCACAGAGCGCGGCGACTGGGGCCCCGCCTCAGGCGTCTCTTTGGGCGGTTCTGCGCCCACAGCCCCGAGTCTTGCCAGATGCGGTGACCCCGGGGGTTGGGACGAGAAAACCATTGGGGGACAGTCGTGACTCGGTCTCCGAGAGTTCGTACGTGGGAGATCCTGTGGTCTGTGGGGTTCCCAGTCCCTCCTTTCTTTTCACGGGCGGGCCATGTGCTCCTGAGTTTTCCAAATGTTTGAGAAGCAGAATGTGAAAACGACGACCCTGTCTCCCAAGGCTAGCTTCTTCTGGGACTGACAATAAATCCCTAAATTTGAGATCCCTCTCGCTTTCCCAAAGGCCACCTCCCCACTGCGATTCATGGCATCTTTACCAACCGTTTGTTCTCCGTGATGCATTTCAAACAGACCCAGTATTTTAACATTATCATTTTCCCCCAGAGTCATGAATGGCTCATTTTTAAAGATTATATTTGTCCGTGTGTATTTTACAGGAGAGAAAACAGGAAATAACCATCTGGTACTACTTTGCATGAAATCCTTGTGCCTGATCTCCCAGGGCCTTTGCTGGGCACAGACATTCTCTGGGAAGTCCTGTGGGTGGAGGCTCCTCTGGAGAATTTCCTGGTGTTTCTCTCTTGTCAGCACTGCCCCTGCCTGAGTTTGTCACTTTGAAAAGATAATTCACTTATTTGAGCTTTCATTTTTCAATAAGGGTAAAATGTATTAGGTGATAGAGCTTCAAAGACAGTTTAAAGTATGTTCAAACAGGCAAGAAAGGTATGAATTTCAGGGGGAAAAATTCCTGTATTACATTTTATTTGTTAAGAATTCTGGTTTCACTCTTTTCCTGAGCTCTTGTGGTAAATTTCTGAGGCCTGTTCTTGCCGTGGAAATAATAATTAACTAACATACTTTTCTTTTGTTTTTGTATTTGTTTTTATTTTTTTGACATTTGTTTTTCTGAAAGGAATAGATATTTATGGTTTTCTGGTGGAATTAGTAAAAATGCTTTTCCAGTTTTCTTTCCTCCTTTCCACATAAACATTGGGTTTAAATGATTTTGGTGAATTGTTCACAAACTGAATTTGTGTCATTTAAAGTATCAACCATGTTCCAAAGAAGTCCAGTGGGAAGCCTGTGGTTAGTGACCCAAGCTAAGGCCCCCTTGAGCTAGCAAAGGGAAGTGATTGACCGCCCAGTGGTTCTCCCTGGGGAGCCTCTACCTGCAGGTGTCCTACCTGCTCACACCCACCACGGAAGAAGCCTTTACACTGAGAGACCCTGCAGAGCCCTGGAAAACTGGGGAGTGCATGTGTGCATGTGTGTGTGTCTTTGTGTGTGTGTGTGTGTGTGTGTGTGTGTGTGTGTATGTATGTCCAAGAGTGATGCCCTTTCTGAGGTTGTAGCTTAGGCCTAGACATTTTTAGATTTTTTCACTTGAGTTTTGCATCTGCTTTGCAGGTGCACTTAGAGTGTAATTTGTGCACAGTGAGAAAGTCTGTGAAGATCAGATCTTCTTTCTCATGGAATTTATGAATTTGGGAGTTCTTTTGTGTCAGAAGTTAAACTGAATCAGGCTGAGAGTTTTCTCACTTGTGAGAATGGAAGCCTCAGACTGACTCACTCTAGGGGTTCTGTCTCAACTGGGAATATTTAGACCTTAAGTCTGGGAATATGTTCAACATTCTGAATGTGGGTTTCCTTCTGAAATGTAGGGAAGGAGGCTTCGTAATTGTTTTCATTCCAATATTTGTGTATCTTTTTCTTGGATTCCTTTCTCAGTTTAATTTTGCAACTCTTTAATTTTGATTTTGATTTTTGAGGGTTTAAAATGTAGGTTGATTCCTGTCTACCTGTGTCATATGAAACCCCCCACCTTGGCTTTAACTGGACTTAAATGACTCACGTGTTTCTTAAAACTTGCACTGTGCGGGATAGGCCCCTTGTCCCAAAACCAATACCCGGGTTACCCACATGTAGGGGAGAGGTTGTTTCTGTTTCAGTCTTCCTTAGAGTGCTAGTGTGGTCCACTTAGCACCCATCTCAGCTTCACTTATCTAAGCTGTACGTTTCCGCTCTGCCATAGAGTTTCACCCAGAAATCTAGAGTTGATTCTTTCCCAGCCACCATCTTGTTTAAACCTTTAGTGAGTATTGGTCCCTGTGGCTTCCTTAGAGGCCATTCTACATATGAATCCTAAACAAATAGACTTACTTTATAAAAACAAACAAACAAAAGAACAACTAAGTTGATTGAGAGATATAATGTTAGGCAAGATAATTGTGTAACCAAATACAATTTTTGTTTCATTAGACAGGAGAAGCTCTAGATATGAGATAGGTGAATTTAAGTTCTCAGGTGCTTTTTCCATTTTTAAGTCATGATTGTTTGTGCCTCTCCCTAGAATACTTTGACCTTTAAAAGGCTATGTTATTCCTACTTTATTTTAATGGATGGGAGGAAAAAGCAGTTGAATTTCTATTTTATTGATGAGAAAAACAACTGAAAGCTTATGTAAATCTTTGTAATTCCTAGTCCTTTTCAGAGCTTAATAGCAAACCCCTAATGCATTATAATAAACTATTTATTTCTGAAAATATACCCAGTGTGATATTATAGTGGAGAGACAAACTACTATGCCCCCTATCCTTTTAATTAGAAGGAAATTTGTAAATATTTTATGGTCTGTGGTTTTATATTTTTTAGTGTTTAAAGGATTAAATCTTGGAGTGGTTTTCTATGTAGAAAAGTTAAAATTAAATTAATTTTTCAAAAGCAAAAGTGAATAAAAAATAATGATTAAGCATAAGACAATATGGTGTATATAAATTTCTCTCCTTATTTTAAGTAAGTAGCTAATGGGAAAGTTAAAAAAAAAAATCCTGCATAACAAACTTCAGGAGGCTCCCTGCCAGCATGCAAGTGTGTTGCTCCACTCCTGTGCTGTCACTTTATTCACCCTCAAATGATCACGTTTTACTCATCCTGTTAGTGTTTCTTTATTATAAAAACAGGACTGTGAATGCCTATTTTTCTTACCCATGTTTATTCTTGTCTTGAGTAGTCTGGGGTCCACCTATTTGATGTTTGTTTACTAAAACCTTAAGCCCACCTCTCCCTTTGTCCCTGATGCTTCTTGTCTGTCAGGCTGATGAGAAAGCCTGGGGGCTCCTGCCCTTTGAGCTGCTGTATTGTGGACCCACTGAGCCTGGGGTCTATATACCAAGGACACTGAGTTGACAGTTTAGGTAATTCCTTGTCCTTTGACAGCAAAAATATGGGAACCCTCCTTATAGTGGGCCTGGGTTAGTATTTTGTCTGGAACCCTACTGTGTGTTTAGAGTGAAGATGTGACTGAGTCTGGGGTCCTCCCAACATTAGAGGGTGTGTTAGAGGAGTTTGAGGATGATCATACTCTGCAAATGAGGTGAGCCTATCAGATGGTCACTTCTTAAAGAGCAGTTTTTTTCAGAGTGGACTGATTCCAGTCTCCTAATATCAGAGGGCGGCTCATGGGGACCCTTAAGTACCTTTGCTACGGCTGCTCCTGCAACAAAGATCCTGACCCTCTGAGTTATGGGGGACAACACCCATAATTTCACTGTAGCCCAGCAAAGGAATTTGTTTAAACCACTTTAAGCCTAGGGTACTTGAACTCTTTTAAGCAACCAGTGGTCATAGAGGAGGCTTGTTATTCTGATGGCAATGATGTGAGGCCTCTTGGAGGAATAAATTTTATGGATACTAGGATACACAGGACACCCCACCACCACCACCACAAAAAAGTTTATATAGTAAAAGTTACAGTAAACTAATGTTAACTTCATCATCATAGGGGAACTTTTGACTATAACACAGAGGACAAATAGGTATACTTCACCTTAACCAGCAGAACTCTCACCTTGCCTAAATTCCCCATAGTCATATTATCCACTGTTCTAAAATATCCCTTGGTGAGCCAGAAAGCTCTGAACTCAGGATTCACAAATTAAAATTAAAATGACTTCAGTACTTCCAAATTGCCTTGACAAATTGAGGCTTCACGGACCTTACCACCACCCCCAATTAAATTAGTTAATATGGCCCAGTGTAAATTAAGCAGGGTCTTGAATTATTGAAAACTATTATGAGAAACCTACTTAGGAAGAAGTGATTATCCCCAGTGCTTCTCCTGTTAGCAGCTTTATTTGGTGTGTTCTTGAACCTGGAAAGAATGAATTACACCTCACAGTGGATTACTGCAACTTCAAGGTTGTGGTTGCAACAACTAAAACCCTATGCGCAACAACTTACCCCAACATTCTGGAAATTACTGATTTCATCCACTTAACAATATCCTGCTGTCACAGATTTGGGTAAGTCTTTTCTGTTCAGTGCCTATTTCAGTAGCCTCTCAGCTGCAGTTGGCATTCACCTCTGAAGGGACGTGACACACCTTTACGTGGTTACTGTCAGGGAACCTCTCAGTTTTGTGATCCCACAGTCTCTTCAGGTAGGATCTGAACTGCATTCATTTTGCTCCAGGAGCACAGGTATGATATGACACGAATGACCTCCTCAGAACACATTCATTTCCCATTATTCAGAACATACAAATATTGAAAAAAGGAACTCACAAAAAATGGTCCATTGACCCATACATAATATAGGCCTTAATTCCTTAGTTAAGTTCTTGAAAATTATTTAGTAATCCGAAGGCTGTACCTTCCTAACACTAAAGGAATGGCAACAGTCCCTCTCAGCAACCATAACATCCTCTAGACTTTTTTGGTGTTTGGGAGACAACTTAGTTCTTGTTTACGAATTTTACTTGAGCCCATTTATGCTGTTACTGGCAAATTGGCCCACCTTGATGGTACCACAGAAGCCTCTAGACCAGTGGTTTCCAACCTTTTGGCTTCCCTGGACCACATTGGAAGAAGAATTGTCTTGAGGCACATATAAAATACACTAACAATAGCTGATGAGCTAAAAAAAAAAAAAAAAAGTTTACAAAAAATTCTCATAATGTTTTAAGAATTTGTGTTGGGCTGAATTCAAAGCCATTCTGGATCACAGGTTAGACATGCCTGCTCTAGACTGTTTAAGTTGCCATACAACAGGCACAAGTACCTTCAGAGTCACCTTCACTGTAGAGATTTCGGTGACCTTCTCTCATGCCTCCTGGAGTTATACATAAAGGCCTTTAGTTGTCCATAGGTTACTGATACAAGAACCTGCAGTATATGCCATTAGCACTGCACTTATCATTGTGTACTGGGATCTCTTGAAAATAGAGGCACTCAAATACTGAGCATGTGACCCTTTGCTGAGATGATCATTGTGTCTTTGGCCTGGGAAATGGCATCCCACCAGCCAAGGATGCCTACTGATAAGTCCATGTGGCATGTTGGGGCTAAATCTTGGCCCTATGGCTTATGCCACCTGTAGGAGGGTGAGCCCTTCTCTTTTCCATTCATCCTTGGTGGTGGAGGTCACCATTCCCCCAGTTCCTAGGGATTCACTGAATGCACAGTCTTGGAGAGTGCAGACTTTCAGGACGAGGATGCACATTTCTACATAATGGAGTTCTAGGGAGAGTTGCTGCTCCTCATCCCTTAATTGGGCGGTTCCTGATAAAGGACCAAGCCCAAGGGTCACACAACTCACCACATATAGGCAGTCATCTTACTCCTGGCTCACAGTTTGCTCCATCTGCATGTTCACAGAATTTTGGACAGTTGTTTAACAGTTGCTCCTTCGTGGTAAAAGAACTCTGGGAATCTCTTGACTCAGATCTCAAAATATAAATCTAGGTAACACTTGTCTGTACATTATTAGGTCTACAATACCAGGACTCACTAGGACACTCCTCATCACTAGTACAGTGATGCTAACCATGGCACTTCTCAGAATATAGAATGCCACGCTCTCCAACAAGGCATTCCATGGAAGTTTCACCTCCCTTACAGGTCTCACTCAGGCTCATGCACACCATGCTGTCTTATTGAAGTAAGGTCAGGTCAGGTCAGGTCAAAGACGCATAGCCTGTTTCAGTCATCAGCCAGTCATCAGCGGTGAATTGTAATGAGTCTGTCTTCATCTTTTTTTTCCTAATGCACTTTTTTAAGGAGTAGTTTTAGGTTTACAGAAAACTTGATCAGAGAGTACAGAGGGGATTCCCACATAACCCCTGTACATCCATGCAGTTTGCAGTTTTTTACATCTTATATGACTGGTACATTTGTAACAATTGTTCAGCCAATATTGATGCGTTAAAGTGCACAGTTTAACTTCTGACAGAGTAGGTAAATGCTTTGCTCACCTCCTCCTATGACCACATCAGAATTACAACTAAATTATACAACAACCACCCTTGAGAACAACCGAAAGACTAGCTGAACAGAACTCTTATAACTAAGGATATAAAGAAACCACATTGAGATGGATAGGGAGGGATGGAGATTCAAAATTGGCTGGTCCCCACCCACGTGTGGGAGTTAATCAGGAGGGATATCTCAGCTATGGAGGTCCCCACCTCTGAGGAGCGAGGGGCCCCAGCTTCACACTGGGCTCCCCAACCCAAACCACCAGTACTGGGAAGAGGAGTTGCCACATATGGCTGTGAAAATCAGCAGGAATTTCGTCTGAAGCAAATAGCTGCTGGAGTCCTCTTGAAGAGCTTGCACATGGTCTTACTGGTAGATATACTTGCTTTGAGCTCTAGGGCTGGTCAGCAGCTTGAAAAGTGCTTGGGGCACGCGAGTAGGAACTGAAATATCTGGCTTCAGGGCAAAGTTTGGAGAGGTAGGTCTCTCCACCATTGTTCCTATGTTGAACCCAAACCTCACAGAGCCCATGATGTGAGAGACGTTGTTCCTTTGCTGCAGGCACATACAAGCACCCAATTTGAGTCTCCATCAAACTACCCCGTCCCCTGCCCCGGTCCAGCTCCTACGCAGACCCAGCCTCTTTTAGCAGCTGATACAAGCAGCTGGCATCAGCCTGCACTGTGCACTTCACTAAAATCTGTAAGGTCCACAAGCCCAAAGCAAGCAGTAGCTGGCCTGGGCATACCCTATACCTCTTGTTAAGGGGCCCCCCACCTGGCCCTAGTGGGAGCCTACCTCAGTTTGCAGAATAGCCTCTCCCAGGCACCTCTGAACTCAGAATAGCTACCAACCACAGATCACCTTGTCGCTCCTACAAGGTGGCCCCGGGCTGGGCATAGTCAATGGCTGACCTAGGCCTGCACTGGAGCCCCTCCCAAGAGACCTCAGAACTAACATACCTGGTGACTGGCTTCAGACCACACCAGAGCACCACCCAATTACCTCTGCAAACAATAGACCTAAAGGACATCTCAGCAGGCACCAGGGCCCTGCTGCAGTGAATCCCAATCCATATCAGCCCCCACATAACAGCTTGTCCAGTGTATTTTAGTCACGGCCAGTCAGTGTGAGGGTCCATTCCACTCACTGACCTGCCAGCAGCATTCAAGACTCAACTACAACAGGAGAGCACACACAACCCACACAAGGAGCACTCCTGGCTCAGGTAAGCAGGGAGACTGTCACTGGGCCCCACGGGTGCTATTACATAAGGCCAAGAAAACAAGACCCAAGTGCCTATTAATAGACAATTGGATAAAGATGTGGTACATATGTACAATGAAATATTACTCTGCCATAAGAAGGAATGAAATTTTACTATTTGTGACAATACAGATGGACCTAAATGGTATTATGCTAAGTGAATAGGTTAGAGAAAGACAAATGCCATGTAACTTCACTTATATATGGAATCTGTAAAACAAAATAAAACAGAAACAAACTTACTGATGGTTGTCAGGTGGAAGCGGGTTGGGGGGCTGGGTGAAGAAGCTGAAGGGATTAAGAAGTACAAATTCACAGTTACAAAATAAGGGGTTGTAAAGTACAGCATAGGGAAATTCGTCAATAATGTTATATCTATGTATAATGCCAGGGGTGAACTAGACTTATTGGGGAATCAGTAAGTTATATAGATGTCTAACCATTGTGCTGTACACCTGAAGCTAATATAATACTGAATGTCAGTTGTAATTGAAAAATAAAAAATAATTTTTAAAGAGTGAACAGTTTACATTGGCATTGACTTTTGTGTTAATAGGATCTGTGAGTTTGGACAGATGTTTAATGACATGTATACTTCTGTGTCATAGTTTCAATTCCCTAAAAATCCCTTTTGACTCCACCTATTTAATTCCTTCCTCAACCTCAAATCTTTCACAGCCAGAGATATTTTCATTGACTAATAGTTTTGTCTTTTCCAGAATGTCCTATACTGGAATCATACAGTGTGCATAGCCTTGTGAAATTGCTTTCTTTCACTTAGCATAGTACTTTTAAGGTTCCTCCATGTGTTTTCATGACTTGATACTTCATTTCTTGCTATCACGGAATAGTATTTTATCATATGGATTTACCACCGATTGTTTATCCACTGTACTCTTGAAGGGCATCTTACTTAATTCTAACTCTTGCCAATAAGGAGTAAATTGCCTACAAACTTATTCATATGTTCATTTTTCTGTAAACTTAAGGTTTCAGCTCATTTAGGTCAATACCAAGGAGTGTGATTGCTGGATCCTATTAAATGTAACAAGAGTATATTTAATTTCGACAGAAAGTTTCTGTTTCCAGTGTAGCCTTACCCAATTCCATTCCCATCAGCAATGAATGAAGATTACCTCTAACTTTACATTTGCATCAATGTTTGGTGTTCTTAGTGTTTTGAATTTTCATATTTGATAAGTATGTAGGGATATCTCTTTGTTTTATTTGTCATATCCCAGTGACATGTTGAGCATGTTTTCATACTGCTTATTTTCCATCTGTATTTTTTTTTTGGCTAAGTTGTCTATTTATATCTGTTGCTTATTTTTAATTAGGTTGTCATTTGTCCTCCTATTCTTGGACTTAAGAGGTTTTTTGGTTTGTTTTTTGATACTTGGATACTAGTCATTTATCAGATAAGTGTTTTACGGAAGATTTTCTCCTAGTCCGTGACTTGTCTCTTCATTCTCCTAACACTTGCCCAGAGGACGTATTTTACATTTTTATGAAGTAAAACATCATTTTTCTTTCTGTGAAAATGGATTATTTTTTGGTATTGTCTCTTTAAAAATCATCTTTGAAGACAAAGTCACATAGATGTTCTCCTGAGTTGTCTTTTAGAAATTTTTTAAATTTGTTTTTGCACATTACATTTGGATTTATTATCTATTTTGAATTAATTTTTTGTGAAAAGGTTATGGTCTGTATCTTCTGTGTGTGTGTGTGTGTGTGTGTGTGTATGTGTGTGTGTGTGTTGTCAATATCCATTTTATCCAGCACTATTTGTTTTAAGGACTTTTATTTTCCTCTTGATTATCAGTTTACTCAGTTACCTGTTTTCATAGGGGTCTGTAGGTAAGCAATTGAGTTGTGTATCCTTCAACCTGGTTGTACTCTTATTAATTCTAGGTATTACCTCTTTCGTGGGTTCTTTCAGAATATTTACTTAAACAGTCATGTCATATGAAACAAAGACAGTTTTATTTCTTGCTTTCTAGTCTATATACCATTTATTTTCTACCCTTTTCTTATTACATGGCTAGGGCTTCTACTACAAGGTTGAATATTATTGGTTAGAGGAAACCTTCTTGCCCTGTTCTTAATCTTACCAGAAAAGCTTCTAGTTTCTCACCATTAAGTATGATGTTAGCTATAGCTGTTCTTTCTCAAGAATAGATAGATCCTCTGTATTACTGATTTGTTACTATAAGCGGATGTTGGATGGTATCAAATCCTTTTTCATGTTTGTTTTCTTCTAGTATTCTGATTTTAGTAATTTGTCTCCCCTCTTTTCTTAAGTATCTTGACTAGATGTTTATCAATTTTATTAACTTAATTTTTTTTTTCAAAGGGCCAGCTTTTAGGTTTGAAAACAAGGAGAATAATCTTTTCTTTTAAACTTTTAAATATTTCACTCCACTCTTCTTGCGTGCATGGTTTCTGAAAAGAAGTACAATTTAATTCTAATATTTTTTTTTCTCTATAACTAAGGTGTGCTTCCTCTGCTGCCTTCTTTCAGTATATCCTCTTTTTCTTTCATTTTTCTCTAGTTTGAATATGATATACTTGATGTGTATTTTAGCTGTTTTTCATGTTTAGTGTTCTCTGAGCTTCTTGGATCTACAGTTTGCCATCTATGATTAATTTTTGGACAGTGTCAGTGATTATTACTTAAGTTATGTTTTCTGTTTCTTTTCTGTCTTTCTTTTCCTTCAGGTATTCCCATTATGTGTATTTCAACCTTTTGTCATGTTCTGCAATTCATATATATTGTATTCTGTCTTGTTAGTTCTTTTGTGTCCTTGCATTAACTTCTGATAAAACACTGTTTTCAGTGCAGTCCTTGTTAAAAACAGAAAATTTGGGACATATTTTAAAATGCCATTTTTATATTTTCTTTCTCACTTTTGTAGAGAGTGGTTTATTTGTGACTTAAATGTTCTGATGGACCTAATAAAAATTGTTTATTTCAAGTTTTTTGGTTTTTTCTAGGAGGTTGGTAATGATGGCTTCCAAATTCCTTAATACTGGACTAGAAGCCAGAATTAGAAAAGTTGGGAGTGCATCCTTAGGGGTGGCTGGGTGAGAAACACTTTCTCCTGCAATTTGAAGGTGGAGATTTGATGGTGTTTTGGAGGAAAACACTGCAGTCTTTCATGTGTATTTTACTCAAGGGCAAATTTGCCATCAAACCATTGGGATGAAATTTCAATGATGAAATTACAATTGGCATCTCTCAACCTCAGGGTCAGCAAGACGCAGGGCGGTGTTGTGTTTCTGTCATAAAGAGCTCTTCTGGCATATTTGTCACTGTGTGTGGTTATGTGTACCAGAAACTGGCTCCAAGCAGCCCTAACACACATCATTATCAGGATTTTGTATTCTAAGTTTGCATGCCTTTTTCTTACTGTCTGAAGTCTATATTTCAATAAACTTTCTAGCTTATCAAACCATACAGCAAGGAAATAAAAACAGTCTGTGATAAATATTAAGTAAATTAAAAGCATTACTTTTCAACAAGAATATTTTTATTTCACCAGCTGTACCTAACTACTTCTGAAGACCTAAAGTACTTTAGGGACAGTATAGCTAGCTGGACCATATAGTGGAATTTCCACAGCTTTCCTGGACTCTTGTGTGTGGTGATGGGAATGGGGGAAAAAGCTTTCAGTTCTTCACTGTGCTTTTTATTGATTAAACATTTTAAAGATTTGACACTGCCTCGGGGAGAGCTGTTTATGGTGGGTAATAAGGAAGGAGATGAAAAAATTTTCTCAATGTATTGATGTTCTGAAATGATATTTGTTTCATTTGTATAGCATATCTATCATTTCCCAGCACGCTGTGGACCCTGCCATTAGAGAAAAATAAGGTATAATGTAATCACAGTAAAAGTGTGTAAATAATTTCTCGATGTTCATGATGCTGTTAAATTTGAGAATGTAAGTGTGAACAGGTTCATGATGATCTGCCATAGAATAAATATTTGGAAACAACAAAATTATATGTGAGTTTCATATAAATGCAATATAAATGTCCAGCGCTGTCAGTCTCACACATTCCACTGTATGCATATTAGGACTCAGTGGCCATTGAGGATGTAGCTGTGAACTTCACCCTAGAAGAGTGGGCCTTACTGGATCCCTCACAGAAGAAACTCTATAGAGATGTAATGCGGGAAACCTTCAGGAACCTAGCCTCAGTAGGTGAGGATAATGACAGTTGTCAACAAGTGTTTCTTGCTAATCGACATTTTCCCAAGATTTGGAATATGGAAAGGGAGGATGCAGGTAAATAACCTGGGCATGGTCACAGATTCTAATAATAATGGACCTAGAATCTATTAATTTTTCTGTAATTTCTAATATT
Organism: Lyroderma lyra; assembly: GCA_004026885.1. NCBI lineage: Eukaryota > Metazoa > Chordata > Mammalia > Chiroptera > Megadermatidae > Lyroderma > Lyroderma lyra. The sequence continues at coordinate 35,995 of PVJL010011106.1, forward strand.
TTGGAATCTTCCTTCCTTCCTTCCTTCATCTATTTATTTTGGTTTGCATTTTAGGGAAAAAAAGGGAAGATCATGGTATTGAAGATTCATATAAAAACCAGGGCAGAAAACTAAGGTAAGTGACATTCATAGTAGAAAGTAGTGGTTGATTTGAGAATGCATTTCTGTTATGAAATTTAAAAAGAAGCAAACAAAGTAAATAAGCCCTGTTTCAAATTTAGTTCTTAGAAAATTTTCACTAAAAATTCCTTATTATAAATGGCATAAATGTTCAGTATTTGCAAAATACTCACTTCAAAATAGTAATATTAAATTTTATATGTGAATATTACTGTTTTGATAATATTTTGGTGAAGTCCTCTTGTAGACTATGTCTAATATTCAACTTTAAACAATTCAGACAAAACTGAAAACCTGCACTTTTGATATAAATCTTAAAAATGTAGTTCAAATATCCTACTAATAAGTATGTAATTATTAATAAAAAATTATTAATACTGTACTTTCAATTTTTTACAGAGGTCATATGGTAGAGAGAGTCTGTGAAAGTAAACAGGGTAGTCAATGTGGAGGAAACTTCAGCCTTATTCCAAATATGAATCTAAACAAGAAAACCACTGGAGTAAAACCACATGAATGCAATGCATACGGAAAAGTCTTTATACATCATTCATTCCTCAATAGGTATATTAGATGTCACACTGAATATAAACCATATCAGAAATATGGAGAGAAGCCATATAAATTTAAGAAATGTGGTAAAGATTATAGTTATCTCCAACTTTTTGAAAAACAGGAAAAAAATAACAATGGAGAAAAAAACTATAAATGTAAGGAATGTGGGAAGACATTTTGTGTTCGTACATCCCTTCAGATACATAAAAGGATTCACACAGGAGAAAAACCCTACAAATGTAAGGAATGTGAGAAAGCCTTCATGTGGCATACAGCATTTCAAAGACACATGATAATACACACTAGAGATTCTCCTTATAAATGTAAGGAATGTGGGAAAGCCTTTAATTGTTCCACTTCATTGCGAATACATGAAAGAACTCACACTGGTGAGAAACCCTATCAATGTCAACAGTGTGGAAAAGTTTTTAGATATCAATACACTTTTCAAATACATGAAAGGACTCACACAGGAGAGAAACCATATGATTGTAAGCAATGTGGTAAAGCCTTCAGTTGTCCCAGTTCTCGTCGAAAACATGAAAGAACTCACACTGGAGAGAAACCCTATGAATGTAAGGAATGTGGAAAAGCCTTTGGTGAACTCTCAGGCCTTCGGGTACACATGATCACTCACACTGGAGAAGGACCTTATAAATGTAAAGAATGTAAGAAAGCATTCCTTTCTCCCAGTGCATGTCGGATACATGAAAGGATTCACACTGGAGAGAAACCTTATGAATGTAAAGAATGTGGTAAAGCCTTCAGTTATTACTCTTCCTTTCAATCACATGAAAGAATTCATACTGGAGAGAAACCCTATGAATGCAAGGAATGTGGAAAGGCCTTCTCTCGTCATCAAACCTTAAAAATACACATGAGACGGCACACTGGAGAGAAACCCTATGAATGTAAAGAATGTGAGAAGGCCTACAGATGTTACCTTTCTTTCCAAATACATAAAAGAAGTCATACTGAAGAGAAACCCTATGAATGCAAACAATGTGGTAAAGCCTACAAACATTTCAGTTCCTTAGAAGCACACAAAAGAATTCATACTGGAGAGAAACCCTATGAATGCAAGGAATGTGGGAAAGCCTTCTTTCATAACCAAACCTTAAAAGTACATATGAGACTGCACACTGGAGAGAAACCCTATGAATGTAAACAATGTGGTAAAGCCTTCAGGTATTACTTTCCCTTCCAAAAACATGAAAGAAGTCATTTTGTAGAGAAATCCTATGAATGTAAGCAATGTGGTAAATCCTGCAGAGATTACAGTTCCTTACGAACACACAAAAAAATTCATACTGTAGAGAAACCCTATGAATGTAAACAATGTGGTAAAGCCTTCATACATTCCTTTTCCTTCCAGAAACATGAAAGAAGTCATACCAGAGGGAAACCTCATGAATGCAAGGAGTGTGGGAAAACCTTCTCTCGTAACCACACCTTAAAAATACACATGAGAAGGCACACTGGAGAAAAACCCTATGAATGTAAACAATGTGGTAAAGCCTTTAGATATTCCTCTTCCTTCAAAATTCATGAAAGAAGTCATGAGAGAAATCCTGTGAATGTAAGCAGTGTGGTATAGCCTTCAGAGATTACAGTTTCTTAGAAACACAAAAGAATTCATATATGAGGTAAGCCCTGTGAATGTAAGAAAATTGGGAAAGCCTCAGATGTTATCAAAGTTTTTGATGACACAAATCACATAGGAGAGAAATCCTGTAAATGTAAACAATGTGGTTAAAGCCTATAAATATTACAGTCCCTATTAAACATACTAAAGGACTCACAGGAAAGAAATGCTATGAATGTAAATCATGTAGATCTTTCATTTCCCATCTAGGTTTCTAAATATATGAACTCACACTCAAGAGAAGTTCTATGAATGTAAGTGTGGTAAAGCCTTCATTTGTTAGCCATTCAAAGATATGTGGGAGTACACATTTGACATACATTATATAAATGTAAAGAATGTGGAAAGACTTTAATCATTTTTCAAAGGCATGAAAGGACACACTGGGTAAAACTTTTTGAATATAAGCTGTGTGGGAAAGTACTTCCATTGGCTCACATTCTTACATGTGAAAACTCCCACCAACAAAAATAATAAATAAAACTTGAGAACGCTTGGTGGAAATTAATTCATGTATAATGTTCCAGAAAACTTTCAACATGAGTTATTAATGAAGTTGTAAATATTTTGTGTTCTTCAAGCTTCTCTTTTAATGTGAGTCATTGAAATGTGGGTTTTTATTAATTACTTTGAGAAATGGATGTTGAGATAATTCTGTGAGTCATCTTCAACAATGGTATGTAAAAAATTAACAAGTAGTGCTTTTTTTCTTAAATCTTAAAATATTAACTAATATTTTCTTTTTATGTTGAAGCCTGTAGGATTGATGGGTGAGGTGAAATTTATTTCTAATAGATATTTAGGTTTAATTTTTTATGTTTTATTTGTTTTGTGATAAGAGGCCATTGAAATTTGACCAGATGGTATTTGTTGGGATTTTCCTGGCATGTGGCAGTTCCTAATAAATCCTTAGTTCATTATAGAAATTCTACCTTTCTTACTGACAAAAAGTTTCTGTTTTGGATAACAAGTATAAGAGCCTTTCTCCATTTTCTGTACCTATAAAATGTTGGAGTAATTGTTTTGAATGGAAATTCATGAAAGAATGTAGTTTCCTGTAAATTAATATTTTCATTTTCAAACTTGTACTTTTTGTCCTTTTTTCTGAATATTTGCTGACTAGACTTTGGTTTAAGAAGAGAAACCTGTGACAGAACAAAAGTCTAGCGCTGGAGATATTCCCCTGTGGGTAATATCATTAACTAGGTTTTCCAGAAATCTCTCTTCTTAATGGTTCCATCTTAATTCACCAGTAACCTCACTTGTATGAGATTTGGAAGGGAAAAGCAAAGAAGTCATTAGTCAGATATTGGAACCACCATTCAGGAAGAGAGAGATAAGTAGGAGTTTCAAAGATACAATCTTCTAGCCCATTTTCTGGATTTTTTGTACCTCTAATTAAGAGTATCCTCAAAACAGTCACCAATTGTTTTATATCCATTTTCCAAGAGGCATAGATTTCCACTGATACTTTCAGAAGATCCACATCAAAGATCTATCAGAGTTTGGATTTTTCTGTCAGCTCTTGTGTTCACCGGGAAAATGATTCAGACTTTGGTGCTTTGGAATATTGTCTGATACCCTACTTTTCTAAATTATTTTAATATAAAATCTAATTTGTATAGGAAACACCTTATGCTGTTTACAGTGTTAGTGATTATGTGTTCTTGATTCTCCATGACATCTACAATGGTGTAGTCAGTGATACGGGAATTTGTTTCTCTACTGCACTATACACTGGCTGCCTTGATCTCTTCCTTCCACGTGAGAATAAGCACTTTTCTCCTATCTGGAAGACCATGGAGTTCGTTACTTGGAGCTGAATGTGTTTCAATATGTTTTTAATTATATTTGATGATATGTAATTAGAACTATGTGTAGTTTTTTCTCAAAGAATTCTTCTGTTGTGGTTCCATTCCAGAAATACAGGGTACAGCAGAAGTAATGCCATTTTTTATGAGCTGGGAATCTATACCACAACTTTTATTACAAAATCATAAGCATGTAATTCTGTACCATAACAACATTTTCACTACTTAAAAAGTGTGTTACTTCTTCTGTGTGTGTGTGTGTGTGTGTGTGTGTGTGTGTGTAGTGTGTGTATATATATATGTGTGTGTGTGTGTATATATATATATATATATATATATATATATATATATATTTTTTTTTTTTTTTTTTTTTTTTTTTTTTTTTTTTTTTTTTTTTTTTTTTTTTGTATGTGGGTAGTTCCCTGGCTGGGAATCGAACTCAGGCCGCAGTGTCAACAGCGCAGCTGCCGAAGCCTTAAGCCACTACACCACCAAGGAACTCCCCTGCTTTTTTTTGTTGTTGTTGGTATGTGGGTAGTTCCCTGGCTGGGAATCAAACCCAGGCCACAGCGTTGACAGCGCCAGTGCTGCAGCCTTAAGCCACTACACCACCAGGGAACTCCTGCAATTTTTTTTTAATTACTGTTTTCAACGTTTCTACATTGTCAAATGCTAACAACTACTACATACTTGCACCATTTAACAACGAGAATACCTTTTGAGAAGTACATTGTTAGGTGATTTTGTCATTATGCAAACATAAAGTGGTTTCACAAACCTAGATAGCATAGCCTACTACACATATAAACCCATATGGTACAGCTCATTGCTCCTAGGCTACAAATTTGTGCAGCATGGTATTATGCTATATTGAATACTGGAGGCAATTGTAACACATTGGAATTTGTGTATATAAACACATTTAAATGTGGGGAAATCATAGTAAAAATACAGCATAAAAAATATAAGTTGGTATACCTGTATAAGGCACTTACCATGAATGGAGCTTTTAGGATGGAAGTTGCTCTGGGTGAGTCAGCGAGTGAGTGGTGAGTGAATGTGAAGGCCTAGGACATTACTATACACTATAGTAGACTATAAACTGTATACTTAGACTACACTAAATTTATAAAAAAAAAATTTCAATAATAAAGTTTACTATAACTTTATAAACTTAAAATTTTAAACTTTCAACTCGTAATAACAGCTTAAAACATATTGTACAGCTGTACAAAAATATTTTCTTTGTACTTTCATTCTGTAAGCTGTTCATTAAAAACTAAGACACATTAGCCTAGGCCTACACAAGGTCATGGTTGTCAGTATCCATGTCTTTCACCTCCACATCTTGTCCCACTGGAAGGTCTTTAAGGGGCAGTAACACGTAGAGCTGTCATTTATGCTAATGACTTCTGAAATATTTCCCAAAGGATTTGCCTGGGGCTCTTTGAGGGGGTACCTCACTTTTTTTCTGAAATATGTCCATGGTTTGCTTGGTTGTCTTTTTCATCATAGATTTGCTTGTATACAGGTAATACACCATGAACATTTTTCTTAATGAAAATCTTCCAGTGGTGTCCATGTTTTCAAACTTTAAGGAGCATGTTGAGGTCTGCAAATACTAAAGCCTTCACTGATTTTTCTTGGTAGTTCTTTGTCTTCAGTTTTCTCTTGCCTCCTCTTCAGTGATGTATGTTCCTGTTCTAATTACAACAATCCCCCACTAGTCAGTTCCTCAGGAACATCCTCTAGGAGCTCCTCAATGTCATCCTCTTTATCCAGGTTAAAGTTGGTTGCCATCTCAACCACAGCAGCCTTGTTGATTTTTGCAGCCTCCTCATCCTTGGCAAATCCTTTGAAGGCATATACTAACCTCTTGAGTGTCTTCTTCTAGATGCCATTTACACACGCCTTGGTGATACCATCCGCAAACCCAAACAAGTTTTTTTACGTAATCATAGGTGGTGTAAGCCTTCAGAATTGCATCGATGTCTTCCTCAGTTGCAACAATAATATGGGCAGAGGTTCTCAGGTAGTAGGCCTTAAAAGCTGCTATAACTTTGATTCATTGGTTGGATCAAACAGGTGGTGTTTGAGTGGAGAAAAACCACTTAGATATTGGAATGAAGATCATCAATAAAAAGATGTCTGGGAGCATTATCAACAAAGCAAACTCTTGAAAGGTGTCTTATTCTCCAAATAGTACTTCTCCATTTCTCTGACTCAGGAGGGCAATGTAGAAGAGGAGCTGGATCATCCATGACATTCCTGTCATATACTGGCATTGACATGGCCTCCTTATGAATGGTAGTCCTTTCAGGCATTCGTTACCAGAATTAGGAGGCTTCATACATATTGAATATTTGCTCTGTGAAATAATTTTCCTCCAAAGCTTATCTAGTTTCCAAATAATTCTTCAACTGCCTTAGCATCAACACTCACTTTCACATCATGTAATGAATAATAGTTCTCGAATTGTTTAAAGCAAACAGTAAGTTTAACATACATTGAAATAAACTTTGTGCTCTGGTCATGATTATCATTGTGCTGAGAAGGCTAATCCTGCAATGTCTGGTCTTCATTTGTGTCATTAGAAGTTCCTTAACACCACAGTTTGGGTTTGATTCCCAGCCAGGGAACCACCAAAAAGAAAAAAGGTCCTCTTTGTCTGATACAGGCCCTCCTCAAATTTTTGTTCACTGCCCTCAATGAAAAGACCAAAGTTGGAGGTACCACACTTTCTAATCTCAAAACTTACTACAAAATTACAGTATTTAAAACTGATATTGACATACAGACCAATGGAATAAAATCTAGAGCCCAGAAACAAACCCTCACATACATGGTGAGGTGATTTTCAGGAATGGGAAAAGTGGAAAATGGAAGGGAAGTTAGGAGTGTCTCCATGCATGTAGAGGCAAGGCAGAGTCCTTGAGGGCACCACTCCACAGTGATCAGCCCTGGGTGGCAGGGCTAATTTGGACTAATCAGGCCATGGAAAGGGTAATGTTTTGTTCTTTTTGAGGTAGACTCTTAACGCTGGATACAGATTCTCCTTCCCTGCATTCAGTGCTTCTATCAAAACTGCCATGCACGACCTCTTAGTGTCTTAGGCACTGTCATGGTGTCCCAAGCAGTATTGCTTCTGTTGAAGGAACTCTGATAGAAAGTAAAGTGTGGTCATGAACAAATGCTCAATGGGATTCACTGGTCTTTCCATATCCCCACTGTCTTAAAGAAGCTGACCCAATACAACAGTAGAATGGGCTCTGAAAGACAGATTTGTTCTCTGCATGGAATTAACTGGCAGGATGAAGGCCATTCTCTCCAGCAGGCTGTGTAAGCTCTGAATTGGCACTTTATACGGCACTGGTTCCCCATAGCCAGGGTTCACAGCTTCGGGCATGGAGGGTGGGAATGGAGTGGCACCACTCACATTACCTCTATTACCACTACAGATTCACTGGCAGATGGTTGGCTGCGTGTCCCTGTGACTATACTCTGCTCCTCCAGAGTTCATTGCTCAGGGAGTTGGGCTTTCACCAGGAGACACTTTGATCCCACTGAAATATAAGTTAACACTGCCCCCAGCCATTTTGGCCCCCTCGTGCCTCTGCATCAGCAGGCAAATAATGGATTTTTGGGGGGTGGCTGATCATAATTACCACTGGAAACTGGCCTGCTGCGCCACGTGGAGGAAGGGAAGCCTGCGTCTGCAATTCAGAAGATTCTTTAGGGTATATCTCGGTATTGTCACCATGCCCCGTGATTAAGATCAATGGAAAACTACAAGAAATGAACCCAGGCAGGACAACTAATGGCCCAAAACTTCCGGGTTTTGGAAGTTAGGGTTTTGAAGGTTAGGGTCATCCAACCAAGCAAAGAACTACAACCAGCTGAGGTGCTTGCTGAGGACAAAGTTGAATATTAAGTGGATAGTGGAAGAAGGTAGTTATACATACCAACTATGAAATGGGACCAGCTGCAAACACATGGATTTGTTAAGAGTATTCTGTTTTGTATAAGTTTGACTGCAATATATAAAAGCAAGATGGATGAGCTAGGCCCTTGCTGCAGTTGTGGGCCCCTTCTTGTTGATAATCAGTGCACTCTCCTGCTGGAAGACCAAAGTTGCAACACAGTTGTACCCACAAGACTTACTAAGTGTTACATTCTGTGTCTGCTCTCAGAAGCCTCACAATCCTGCAGGAGAAACCCTTCAGACACCAGGGCCTTCTTCCTGGCCTTGTATGAGCCCCGAGACCTGACCCTTCTCTTTCTTTTGGAGGGAAAGTGCAGCCTTATCCACTTCAATATAGCAACTCACATTCCTGAATAACTGTACCATGTAAAAAAGAACCTGGCTGCTGGAAACTAGGATTTATACTCAGCTTCTGGCTATCCTGAAAAGGCCTCCCTGGCAGAGCCCAGCCTGCTGCATGTTGGGGTAACGTTCAGGTGTCAGAAAAGAGCCAAGCCATTCATCTGGCCCTCACTCTCACAGGGTGTTGTTTCCAGGGTGAGGTTCCAAATGCCCAGTGATAACCCTTTAGGTCCTGATGGTGAGCTCAGAGCAGTAACTGTTCACCACCCAGATGGGAAGCGTTTCAGTATTTTCATTGGTAAGACTGTATCCGTGTATGCCTGTGGCTCATCCATTTGGGAGAATTGTCCTGCCGGACCCCTGCCCTCATGCCTCATTTCTCAAAGCTCCCAACAGGAAAGGTTCACAACCCATGAC
>PVJL010011107.1:0-44864 GCA_004026885.1 Lyroderma lyra
GCGCTGTTCACAGTGGCGAAAACATGGAAACAACCAAAGTGCCCTGCGACAGATGAGTGGATAAAGAAGCTGTGGTACATATACACAATGGAATATTACTCAGCTGTAAGAAAAGATGAAATATTGCCATTTGCAACAAAATGGATGGACCTGGAGATCATCATGCTAAGTGAAATAAGCCAGACAGAAAAAACAAAGACCTGCATGATTTCACTCATATGCAGAATATAAAACTGAAAGCAAAGAGAAAAAGAAATGAACAAACAAATAACCCATGGACACAATCAATAGTTTAATGTTTATTTGGGGACGAGTGGGTTAGGGACGGGAGAAAGGGGAGGGTGTGGGAGAGGAGGGGGGGAAGCTAAATATAAGGTGATGGAAAGAGAAGTCACATTAGGTGGTGAATTTATTATACAACAAGTTGACAATGCACTGTAGAATTGTATGCCTGAAACCTATGTAATCCTTGCTAACAGATGTCACCCCAGTAAGTCTAACAATAAAAATGAATTTAAAAAAAATAAAAATAAATTTAAAAAATGAATTTTTCATCTAAGTTATTGAGAAAACTTGTGCTATAGTATCATTTTTAATAACATCTTTGATTTTAGTGTCAGGTTAATGTGCTTGCATAGATGAAGAAGAGAAGTATTACATGTTCATCAAGTTTTTACCCATACCCATTTGTAGAAATTGTATTACTTCTAACTTGATCATTTGGGTGAATTTACCAGTGAAGCAATCAAAGATATTATTATTTCCTGATTTTTGATCTTGGAATAAATATTATAATTTATTTTATGATATTATGTTGAATTCCATAAGCTAACATGTCATGAAAAATTATTGCATCTAGATTTGTAAGTACCATGAAAAAATCATTTTTTCATATTCCAGTGTGTGCCAAAATTATTAGAAGGTAAAGAAAATTGATTAGAGACTTCGCCACTTTATTTTGTGGCACAAATGTTGTAATACCTACTTTATGTATACATTAAAGTTTAGACAAGATCATTTGAAAATCTATCTAAATATAAGGTTTTTAATATTGTGAACCAGAAACTTACTAATCTAAATTTGATGCTTAGACTTTTCAGGTTTTCTATCAACTTTTAGCAGAGCCAAGAAATTAACATCTGATAGGTTTAGGGGAAATAAATTAAAGAAGTAAAATTTAAGATGCTATCAGGCATTATAAATACCTGAATTATAAATAAAAATTTCCTTCCAAACAGAAAATCATCAAGAAATAGGCCAACTTTTTGTAAGTAAAAAAATTGTAATTCACTGCACCTAGGTAATGACAAGTCAAGTAAATCAAATAATGCATTTGTTCTAGAAGCATATGACTTCACTCATATGTGGGATATAAAATTGAAAGCAACAAAGGAACAAAACAAAGAAATAAAGAAACAAAAACTTATAGATAAAGACGATAGTTTATTACTGATTGCCAGAAAGTAATGGGGGAGAGGAGTGAAAGAGGAGGGAAGGAGTTCAAATAAAGACGGGAAGTATAAAAAAATAAATAAAAACAAAAAGGTGTGAATCAAGATGTGCTCAGCCCCTATCTATCTACTTCCCCTCAACATTGAAGATAACATATTCTAGGAAAAAAATTTGAAGATTAGGAAACAGGGCAAACCCATATCAATTACAACTGAAACTCAGGACACATTAAAGAGGTTGGTATAAGCCTGCCTGTGTCTTTAAATAATAGGATTCCAGGATTTTATTATAGTTCCCTCCAAATTCTGTGCCTGGTGGGCTTCTATTCTCTTCTAGATTATCTGTAGTGACAGAAAACTCACTCTTTCAAGCCCTCTACCTACCCCCATTCCTGGTAGCTTTTGTTTCAGGCAGCTATTTTTGAGCTAGATTTGGCCTTCTTACCATCTCCATCATTAACTCTATTTCTGTCCCAGGAAAATCTCAGATCATGGTTTTTAACCTCTCACAGAAAACCTTAAGATATCTGAGGAAAGGTCAGTCAAAGAAGCTCAATTAGCACCATTGTTAGCAGGTGTAAAGCCTTCGTAAAATTATAATGTAATGCTTGCTGTAAGAAAACAAACCAAAACAGGTACCCCTCTGGGTGAGAGGTGGGTTATAAAATTATTACCTCTTCATCCAGAAGGATGCAACTCTGTGCTAGGGCACATTAACTGGACAATGGAGCAGGCAACAGGCTCCTCCTTTACCTGAATGCCTTTGTGTACAGCACAGACTGCACAATTATACATTGAGGACTTAAATCCATCCTCTTCTTTTTTAGACTAACAATCCATCTTCACTTTATTCAGTCACTTTACATGAGCACCCACATCATCCTGGTCAGTCTCTTTTAAATTCAAGGTCATAAGAAATTAAATAAGGCATTTGAAAGCTCTTATTAGCATTATTATTATAGTGAATCTATTTAGAATATATTAAAATTGTATTCTCTATTCACAGTAAACACTTTTTTCAAGTGTTTATAGAAAAGTAAAAAGAAGTTGACCATTTTATCAGGCAACAGAAGAGAAACTTAAATTCACAAAGTAAGAATAATACAAATAAAATTATTTGAGCAATATGAAAAAAATATCTCAAATATTTAAAGTTAACACAAATTTGAACATAATATAAAAAAAAAAAACAAAGATTAAAACATAAGAACAAATGCAAAGTCCAAGAAACAGTAATTGGAAAACAATAGTTTAATATCAATTGTTAAGAAGTTTGAGTGTTAAAATTAAGGTTGAACTTGAAAAAGTTAGACTTACACCTAAGTGATTTGAAGTAAGGGATAATAAAAATATTTTTAAAAAATATTAAGACATTAATTTTATAAGAAAAAATAGGAGAGCTATTTCTAAAATCCAAGAACTGTGTTTTAGCTGCTCTAATTTTAAAAGGTGGAAACTGTTCAAATATAAGACTGGAGATGATAGAGGAGAATTAATTGCAAATAATATTGAAGAAAGCTTGAGGTAACAAGTTTAAAATTTTAAATAAATAAAAAATAAAAGTCCACAATGAAATGTTTGGTTTTTAAAAAATACATAGTCTAACAAAAAGTTCCTGGAAGTCAGGAATGTCTGTGAAGACCTCAAGACACCACACATTAACCCACTGCAGTCAGTCCAGACTCAACTAGGCCTTGATTCTCAACCATCTGTCATGCATCAGTGAAGGTAAACAGTGAGCATGCTAAACAGCCTGGATAGTAAAAGGAATCAGGGAACTAAACTCTCTGAGGCAATAAACAGTGTTAAAAACAGAACCAATTGCTTGCTACCATAATCCAATACCATGTATCCTCAAACCTCTGTGGGTAGTGGGCTTAACCAGAGCCAAAGACCCAGAAGTTGAGGAACCCTGCTGAAACTAGAGCCCTGCTGTGAGAATGGGAAGTATCCAGGATAAGTAATGGAGAGAGGGTAGATAGGCTGACCATATGTACTGTTTTAAACAAAAGAGTACCTTTTTTGTATATTTCCTGACTACCTCATCATTTTAATATAAATGTCAATTTTGTTCCATTCATAATTTTTGTAAAAAACTGAACACAGTTTGTTTATTTATCATAAGGCTCTATGGTAATCAATGCAGTAAAACTACAAGCGTCATAAAAAATGAAATTCCATTTACTTTATCCAGTCAAGGCCAGGCTTCTTGAGCTAGTGACAATCAGACCCCTCCCCCTTGCTTGTCTGCTGTGGTAAAGAATTCAAGGGTCAGTTGCTAAGCCCTATTCAGCATGTGGAAGCCACAAGGGTCTCTATGCACAAGAACTACTGAATGGGCTCACCTGCTTGTTTGCTTTCATCAGGTTAAAAGTGTGGGATACTGTGACTGTGAGCCTTATTATTATTTCTACCATCATATCACCCATAGAAATGCTTTCTGCTTTACATTCAGTTGAATCAGAGTTTTCAGACTCATATTTTGACTAACAGTCCATTAGCTATTTTCTTTTTTTTATTACAGTGGAACTCTCTGGTGGAACATTAGCATATACAAGGTTGTGATAGCAGTTGGAGTGTTCATTTCTTTTCTTTACTTTTTTTTTTGGTGTATGTTTATAATTTTTTGTAGTCTGGTCACTGCAGTCCTGCATTAGTGTTCAGTGAGGTACGCCATACAGATTTTTTTACTATTTGTGGGATATTTTATAAGCATTTTATTGATATATGCAAGAAATCAAGTGTTTATGTTACAAACATACATTAAATTGAAAAAAATAATTTTTCAGCTATAGAAGTGGCCATAAACATTGAAAATCTTGTAAACAACTTAGTTTCCAGAAGAGATGACATGTTTGTAACTACTGATGTCAAAACACCACCTGAAAATGTTAATAGATTCAGGAGAAATTAGTGAGGCTAAATTTTTTGAAGTAGTTGACAGTGTCTATGAAACCAGTTTGAAATACATGGTCTGGCAGAAGTAATACCCTTTTTTATGAGCTGCTAATCTATACCCAATCTTTTACTACAAAATCATAAGCACGTATTCTGTAACATGACAATATTTTAACTACTTAACAGCTGTTACTTCTGCTGGACTTTGTATATCAACAAGTGGAAGTGCAGTGTAGGAAACGCTGAGAAGTTCAAGTGAGTGCTACTAAGGAAGACACTGGAATGGAAAGAAATACAGGACAGCCTGAACAAGGAACTCATTACACACAGAGAAATAGAATATACTTGTGTATTTGATCAGAGAACCCTCATAAAATCTACAACTGTGAGGTAGTTTGATACATGAAATAAAGAAAATATTTCTGTATATAATAGATATGTTAATATTTTTTTTCTGAAATGAGCAAAAACACCTAGAATTACAAGATTTTTATAATATTATAGGGTTTATTCTTTGTCTTCCAGGAAGTACAGCACCTTCAAAAGAATATTTTTTGTTATGAACAGTATGTGGTCAAAGGAGAAATGTAAATTAAATGTTGAGTGCTGTGTTACTTGCAAAAAAATTGTATCGTGGAATATGAGAAGTTTTATGATAAGGTGTTGAAAGACCAAAACTTGCTGCATATGGATACTTTATGAAAGAAATATTCATAGCATGATTATGATGAAATACAGTCTCCCTCTACATCCACCTAAATTTTTGTATGTGTTCTTTCAAAGTGAAGAGTAACTGTTACCTCAATACATTAATGTAATAAAACTTTTTAAATCATCTTGCATTCTCATGAATAAGGAATATTATATTACCCAGTCCCATTTTTATCATCCCAATACTCCATTTTTGTTTCAAGGAAATACGATCAACCTAGTTATGATTAGAATTAGGGTTGGCAAACAAGTTACCATTGAGGTTATGATTTGGATTACATTAGGGTTAATTTTAGGGTTACATAAGAGTTAAAGTTAGATTTAGGAGAATTTAATGTTTGCAAGATTTTGAGTTAGGTATATGATTTGCATTATTGTTAAAGTTAAGATTAATTTTAGGTTAAGGTTGAGTTTATTATGAGTTTAGTTTAGAGTTAGAGTTACCTTTGAGGATAGGTTTTGGGTTTAAATTGGGATTAGATTTAGATTTAGGTTAAGGTTAGGGATAAATTCAAATTTAACTTTAGGGTTGGCCTTAGAGTGAATGGTAACTTCAAATTTAGGGATTACATTTAATTAGTGTTTAGTTTAGTGTTGGAGACAACCAGGGTTAAGATTTTGATTAGGGCTCATGTTAAGGGTAGGTTTAAATTAGAATTAGTGTTAGAATTATGGTTAGAGTTATCTTTGCAGTTAGGGTTTATTTTAAATGAGGATTATGATTAAGGGAAGGGATCATGTTAGGGTTAGGTTATTGGTAAGGGTTAAATGTAGGTTTAGGTTTTTATTTAGGGTTAGGATAAGGGTTCATTTCAGTTTATTTTTAGGGTTAGCATCAATTTTAGTTTAGGATTAGGGTTAAAGTTTACTTCAATTTTAAGGATAGGATTTAGATGAGGTTTTGATTGCTGTTAGTGTTGAGATTAATGCATGGGTTGAGGTTTGTGCTAGCTTTAAGTTCAAGTTAGGGTTAGGGTTTGGGATAGGTTTAACTTTAGACTGAGTTTTCTCAGGTATTTGTTTCTGTTTATATTAAAATCAGGTTATTAAGGTATTATTATTGTTTGAGTTGATATTAGGATTTGGGTTAGGGTTAGGTTTCTGATTTGGTTTGGGTTGCAGTTAGGATTTGGTTTAATATCAGGGTTAGGGTTAGGATTAGAATTGTGGTTTATATTAGATAGGGTTAGGTTTTGGTTTGGGGTAGGTTTAGAGTGCGTTAGTATTAATCATAGTGTTAGGATTGGGGTTTGAATTAGAGTTAGGTTTAGGGTTAAGTTTAGTGATATTTGGTTTGATGTTAAAATTTAATGTTATATTTATGTGTATGATTTACTTTGGATTAATATTAGGGTTAGGGTTAGTATTAATGTGAGGGTGTTCATTAGGGTTAGGGTTGACTATTTTAGGGATAGGATTGGGTTAGACTTAAGATTAGTGTTTGGGTTATGCTTATGGTTCTAGGTTTAGGGTTAAGTTGTACTTGAGGTTAGCATTATGACTTGTTTTAGTATAGAGTTAGGACTAGTTTAAGGTGTAGGGTATCATTGTTATTTGAATTCACATTAGGGTTAGTGGTGGGATTAGGTTTATGGTTCAATTTGTGTTGACTGGCTTAAAGTTAGGGCTAGGGTTGAGGTTAGGTTTAGAGTTAGGCTTTAGGTTTAGGGATAGGTTCAGGTTTAGGGCTAGGAAAAATTAGCTTTAGGGTTACTGTTATTGTTATGAATAGGGTTACATATGTGTTAGTGTGAAGGTTAGGGTTAGGTTTAGCTTTATTATTTGGGTTGATGTAAGAAATATATCATGTTAGGATTATTCTTATGTACCAGTTTGTGTTGAGGCTAGGATAAGTGTTATTATTAAGTTTAGGCTTAGGACTAAGGTTTAGGTTAGGCTTATGATTTGGTTTAAAATTAGAATTAAAGTTACGTTAAAGATTAGGGTTATGGTTACAGTTGAGGTTAGTGTTTGGAATGAGGTTAGGATTAGGGTTAGGGTTAAATTTAGAGTTAGAATGAGTGTTACAGAAAGTGTAGAGTTAGGTTCAAGGTAAGTGTTGAATTTAGAATAATGATCAAAGTAAGCTTTGGTTTTAAGGTTAGGGTATGGGTTGAGGTTAAAGGTAATGTTAATATTAGAGATAGAGTTAAGATTAAGGTTAAAATTAGGGCTATAATTGAAGTTAGGATTAATGTTATGGTTAGAGTTGAGGTTAGTGTTTGTACAAGGTTAGGTTTAAGGTTGAGGTTTAAAATGTTTTTGCCTGTAAGAAAGATGCTGTTAACAAGTCATGTGATAAACTTTGCTACATGCATGACCAAATTTGTTTGAGTTCTAATCTACAAAGGAGTTTTGCTAAATATAATGTGCTCAAGTCAAAGTCTTTGTTACAGGAATTACAGAAAAATGTGATTTCTATTCTCTGTCTAAAAACTCTTCTAAGAAAAGTGTGATAGTACCTTGTGAAAAACATCTCTTTGGAAGGATGGCAAAACCAAAGTCATTGAGAGTGTGTTGATTTTCATTCCCTGAGAGAGAAACATGACACAAACTGTGCAAGTAACTTGTTAGCAGCAGATTATGTTTAAACACAGTACTGCTTGCATTACAGAAGTGTTTCAGTTCCATTCACCTAATAAACTTTTCATTGAACTAGGTATGCAATTGTAACATACCCACTCTTCACTACATAGTAATTACAAGTAAGATTTAACTCTTTACTACCTCCTTTACACAATGTGTAATAGTTTGATGCCAAAAGATCACTGTTCTAAAGAGTAGCTTATTATAGAGGCACTGATGAACAGTCATGTTGTAAATTTTTCATAAATATGAAGACATGTTTGAGTTACCTTCTATGAAAAATCCATGTTGATATAATTTGCTCAAGTCAAAGTTTGTTTCATTTGCATTACAGATATGTGTGATATCTGTGATTTTATGAAGCACTCTCCTGAATGCAGCTTCAGTGTTAACAATGTGACAATTAATACCTAGAAGAAGACATATTTTGAAAAGTCAGGCCTAAGTCACTTGAATTAAAAAATGAGTTAAGTTTTGATTGGCTGAGAGAAAAGTTGAGAAACACAGTTTATAAGTAACTTTTAGAAACACAGAAATACAAATCTCATTTACAAACAGTAATATACACATGACAGAACAGGCATCAGTTCCATTCACCCCATGAACACTGCATTGATCAACATTTGCAAATATCCCATTCGGTAGTCAGAAACCTTCTATGCTGTAGAGGAGTTTCAATTCAACTCAATGAAAGAACCCTGTTGAATAAGTGTACACAAATAAAATATTTACTGATTTATAACAGATAAGCATGGTTTCTATTTTCTAGTGTTTCCACTGTTTTGAGTACAGTTTAGGTTATGACAGTCTAATAATAACTTGTCAAGAACATTGTCTAACAGCACTGTAACACTACAAATATAAGAGAATGTACTTATTTTCCATCCATTGAGAGACAAATGTGATGCACACAATTTGCAAGTGACTTGTCTGTAATATAAAAATTTAAAACATCTTTAAAAAAGTACTTTCTATACACATTACAGAATAAGTTGGCTCTGGTCATCAAAGGAGCGTGGTGCAGAATCCAGATTACAAGTATCCCATTTGGTAGGTATTAATTAAGAGTAACTTCCCACCCTTTACTAACTGCTATGCACAAAGTGTAGAAGTTCGATTTTGAAAGACCACTTTTTAAACTATATTTTCCAACTTGTCTGTTATTAAAAGACCAAACCCAAATTAAGTAATAAAATAAACTATCAGCAAGAAAAAAATGTGTTCAGTGTTTATTTGCTGGGAGACAAAAGTGATGTGCAGAACTCAACTTGCTAGTAACCATTTGGTACAAATTAAGTACAAGAAAGACCCAAACTTTTACTAATCACTTTGCACAATGTGTAGTCATTTGACAATTAAAACATCAGTGCTCTAAAGATCTTTACCAACGGGCCTGTGTGAAAGTGGCTGACAAAATGTCACATGACAAATACAGCTGAATGCATGATAAAATATGTTTGAGCTTATTTGAAAAAACAAAGAGCCCTACTAAATAAACCATGCTAAATCAAATGCTTTATTACATGAATTACAGGTAAATTTCACATCTATCATTTGACTAAGTACTGTTTGGAACACAGTTTTGTTTTCATACAGTAGTACTTTGTCAAAAATATCTTATGGACACAATTATTGCATACCAAAAGGATTAGAGAATGTGTTTAGTTTCCATTACCTGAGGAAAAAAAATCCATGATAAACAAAGTGTGCAAGCAACTTTTTAGTAACACACCAAATACAAATTGTTTGTATTGAGTACACACTATGACACTCACTGCAAAAAGGTTTTCAGTTTCTTTCAACAAAATAAAAACTGCAATGAGCACAACTTGAAGTAACTCATTTGATGGTCATTAAAATACAAGTAATATTCCATGCTTCACTAATTGTTTTAAAGAATTCCCAGGTATTTAATGATTAAAAGATTAACGGTCTAAAATGTTTTTTCAATTAGCTTGTTATCAAGGAGCCAAGCCCAAGTTAAGTCACAAATTTAGCTATAGGCATGATGAGGCACATTGAATTTTCATTCACAGAAAAACAAGCAAACAAACATGGTGAATATGGTGTGCACCAGTCAAACTTTTTACTGCACTCATTAGAGAAAAGTGTAACATCCCTTTGAGTAAGCACTACTTAGAAGATATAGTGCTAATACATTGTGCTAGTACCCTGATAAAAACATACTTGAAACACATTGTTCATAGACCACATACATTAGAGAATGCTTTAAGTTTGCATTATCTATGAGTAAAGTGTGTAAGTAACTTTTTAGTAACATGAGTAGTACATACCACTTTTAGACACAGTACCACAAGCACTATATAAAGGGTTTCAGTTCTGTTTGCAAATCATCACTATGCTGAACACAACTGCTTGTAACCCATTTGGTATGAATTAAGTACAATTAGAATACCACCCTTTATTAATTGGTTTACACATTGTGTAGTTGTTTGATAGTTAAAGGACAACTATACTAAAGGTTTTATTTTACCAACTAGCTTGAATAAAATGAATGAATAAAAAGTCACATAGCAAAAGTTTGCTGTATGTGCAGTAAAATGGGTTTAAATTCTTTCTGAAGAAATAGCCCTGCTGAAAATTGTGTGTGTAAGTCAAATGCTTTACAATTACAGGTCAGTGTCATACATAGCCTTCATTTGGCTAAGCACTTTTTACAATACAACTTTGTGCTCACACAGTTCGCCTTAACAAAAACATATTTTGGACATGTTAGGCACAAACCACATGTATTAGAGAATGTATTTAGTTTTCAGTTATAAAAATAAAAACCTGAAGTGAAGAAAGTTTGCAAGTAACTTTTTAGGACCCTGCAAAATAGAAATGATATATACATAGTATGACACAAACCACAGAAAATGTGTCAGTTCCACTCACTCAATACACACTTTGCTAGTAACATGTTTGTTATGAATCAAATATATGTAAGATTCCACCCTTTACTAATTGCTTTACATAAAATATAGTTGTTTCATGATTAAAGGCCACTCTTATAGAGATTTTTACCAACCAGCCTCTTTGAAATGGACCAATAACAAGTCAACAAGTAAACTTAACTTCTTGCATTACTAAATGTATTTGAGTTTCATTCCAAGGAAGAACCCTGCTGAATATAGGATGTTCAAGTCAGATGCTTTACTACATGAATTACAGATAAGTGTCATGTCTTTTGTTTGTATAAGGACTGTTCATAAAATAAGTTTTTTGCTCACACAGTAGTACCTTGTCAGAAACAGCTTATAAACATGTCAGTCAAAGACATGTGCATTAGAGAATGTGTTAAATTTACATTCACTGGGAGAAAACTTGAAGTGAACAAAATTTTCAAGTAACTTTTTGGGAACATACAAAGTATAAATTGTACATGCATAGTATGACACACACCACAGAGAAGGTTTAGTTTATTCACCAAATATGCACTGTGTTGAACACAACATGCTAATAACCTATTTAATACACATGAAGTACAAATAATCCATTCTTTTTTTTCCAAATAATCAATTCTTTACTCATCACTTTACACAATGTGTAGGGTTTCTTTTTATTAAATGATCACTATTCTAAATTTGTTTTACCAATTAGTTTGATAGAAATAGACTGATAACAAATCACATCATAAACTTAACTATAAGCATGACAAAATGTGTGAGTTCTATTCCAAGAAAGAGTTCTGCCTAATATAGTGTTCTCAAGTCAAACACTTTACTAAATTAATTAGAGGTGTCACTTTTTTTTTTGACTAAGCAGTATTTAGAACACAGGTTTGTGCTTCCACAGTTGGTAATTTGTCAAAAACTCTTTTTGGACAGTTCTGTCATATAACACATTCATTAGACAATGTGTTTACTTTACATTTTTTTTATTTTTGAGATACTAATTTGATGTACAACTTATTCGTCATGTTTAAACATGGTACATGTGCAATACAAAACAGATTTAAGTTTCATTCAACAAATGAATGCTCTTCTGAACTCAATTTACAAGTTTCCTTTTTGGTATATGTCAATCACGGTAAGTTCCAACCACTAACTCCATGTTTTACAAAATGTGTGCAAGCTTGATGATTAAACAGTCAGAGTTATCCAGGATTTTACCAATCAGGCTGCAAGAAAATGAGTGATAACATGTTACATCATAAACTTACCTATGTGCATGACAGGGTACCATTTGGGTACTATTTAAATAATGTGTCTAGTGCAGTGTAGTGTCCACAAGTCACACCTCTAGTACCTGAAATGCAAAACAAAACAAGACAAAACATTTTTTGGACATATCAGTCAAAGACCATGTGCATGAGGGAGTGTGTTTAACTTTCATTTGCAGAGAGAAAAACTGTGATAAACAAAGTTAACAAGTAAGTTTTAAGTAACATAGAGATTACAAATCATATTGAAACACAGTACTGCATGCACTACAGAATGTGCTTTATTTTGATATGCCCAAAACAATGTGCTGAACACAAAGTTCTTATGTCTTTTATTTGCTATGTATTAATTATGTGTACGAGAAAAGAAACTGATAAAAAGTCACATCATCAACCTAGTTATATGCATTATAGAATGGATTTGAGTTTCATTTCAAGAAAAATCCCTGCTGAAAATACTGTGCTTAGTTCAAAGATTTTACTATGTGCATGACACGGAATTTTGGTATTTATTCTCCATTGAAGCACTTTTTAGTATACAGTTTTGGTGCTTACACAGTGTCCAAGACTCTTTTCATAAACATCGTTAGAATTTTTGTTTCTTTGTTGCTTTCAGTTTTATATTCCACATATGAATAAAGTCATATGGTTCTTGGTTTTTTATGTCTGGCTTATTTTGCTTAGCATGATGAGTCCATCCATTTTGTTGCAAATGGCAGTATTCCATCTTTTCTTATAGCTGAGTAATATTCCATTTTGTATATGTACCACAGCTTCTTTACCAGTAATCTAATAAAGAAGACTTTGGTTGTTTCTATGACTTGGTCACCATGAATAGCACTGCAATGAACATTGGGGTATATAAGTCTTTGTAGACTAAGGTTTTCAAATTTTGGGGATAGATCCCCAGAAAGGGGATTGCTGGGTCATATGGTAACACGATTTCCAATTTTCAGAGGAACCTTCACACTGTCCTCCATACCAGTTGTACCAATTTGATTTCCATCAGCAGTGTGTGAGGGTTAGTCATTACCTTAGGGTAAGTGGGGAGGGAGTATGAGAAGAGGGAGGGGAAATCAAATATATAGTGATGGAAAGAGAACTGACTGTGTGGCAAACACATAATGCAACACATAGACGATGAACTGTATAATTGTACACCTGGGACCCATGTAATTTTAGCTAGCCAATGTCAGTCTAAAAAATTTAATAAAAAATGATCAAATTTTAATGTTGAAAATATCATATAGACATGTCAGTCAAAGTTAATGTTGAAGTACACAGTTTGCAAAAAACTTTTCCAAAACATATGTTATAAATCATGTTTTCAAAACAGTACTACACACCACTGGTTGTGTTTCAGTTCTATTCACCAAATATGCACAGTATAGAACAAAATGTGCAAATATCCTCTTTTGCATGCATTAATAACAATTAAGATTCAGTCTTTTACTAACTGCTTACACAATAAGCAGAAGTTTGAGTGTAAGAAGACCACTGATTTAAAAACAGTGTTTGCAACTACCCTGAAAATGGTACTAAAGGCAAGTCATGTTATATTCTGACCTACACACATAACAGGATACATTTGACTTCCATTCTAACAAAGAACCCCACCGCATACAGTATGCACTAGTAAATGTCCTGCATTACAAATAAGAATATTTTCTATTCTCTAAGAAGTGTTCTGAACAGTTTCAATGCTTACAGAATAGTACTAGTATCTTTCCAAAAACATATTTTGGAAAACTTGGTTACACACCACTTGCATTAGTGAATAAGCTTAGATTTTATTCACTGAGAGACAAAGTTGAGAAACACAGTTTGCAAGCTAATTGTTAGAACTATAAAGATTACAAATTATATTTATAAACAGTACTACATGCATAACAAAATGAAATTCAGTTTTTTTCCCCAAATAAACTTTGTACCAAACAAAATTGCAAGTATCCTATTTGGTACATATTAGTTACAAGTAAGACCAAATTTTTGACTACATGCTTTACAAGATATATATGATTTGGATGATTAAAATCACCATGTTCTAGGTAGAGTTTTTAACTAGATTGTAAGCAAGCTACAAGGCACATCATAAATTGTATGACATGCATTATAGAATGAGTGTGAGTCCTAGTCAACAAAAGAACCCTGAGGAATAATTTGTGCTCAAGTGCAATTTTTTACTACATGCATTACACATAAGAAATCCATTCTCTGTCTAAGCAGCATTTTGAACACAGTTTTTATGCTAACACAATGTGCTAGTAAATTGTTGAAAATATTTTTGACACCTCTGTCACAGACAACATACAGTATAGAATAAATTTTGTTTCCATTGGCACAGAGACCAATGTAATGAACAATGTTTGGAAGTTAACTTGTTAGTAACAGAGAAAACATTTTTTTTGACAGATTCATCTAACAGCAGTTAGGGTTAACTTTAGTTTTATGGTTAACTTTGAGGCAGGATACAAGTTAGATTTAGGGTGAGAGATACACCTGACGTCATGGTTAAGATGAGGATTAGAGTTACAGTTGACTTAGGTTTAGGTTCAGGCTTAAAGTGCAGTGTTAGGGTTTTAGTACATGTGAAGATTAGTGTTAGAGTTGAGATTAGGATAAGGTTTAGGGTTAGTGTTAGTGTTAAATGTAGCCTTAGAGAAATAAGTAACATAGTGTTAAGTTTGGAATTTTGATGTTTAGTATAATTTTTGAGAATAATGTTAGGGTGAAGGTTTGGTTAGAATTAGGGTTTGGGACTACATTAGGTTTAGAGATAGAATTAGGTTTAGGGTTAAGATTGAGGTTAGGTTAAAAGTTTGCTTAGAATAAAAAGTTAGAGCTAAGTGTAGGTTTAGGGTTATAGTTATGTATTAGGTTAGGTACAGATTTAGGGTTAGGGTTAGAGTTAGGGTTTGTGTTGATGGTAGGATTAGTGTTTTGATGCTGATAAGATTAGGGTTAGGATCATAGTAAGGTGGTCAGAGTTATGAGTTTAAAATTTAGGTCAATTTGAAGTTTGGGTTAGGTTTAAGTTTAGGTTAGGTTTAGGGTATATGTCAGTGTTAGGGTAAGTGTTGCATTTATGACTAAGGTTAAAGTTAAGGTTGGGTTTTGTCTTGTATGTAGGAGTTGAATTAATGTAGAATAAGCTTTTAGGTTAGGGTTCATGCTATAGTTAGGGTTAAGTTTATAATTGACTTAAGGTTTAGGGTCCAAGTTAGAAATAGCTTTGAGGTTAGTTTTTGAAGTTATACTAAAGTTAGTGTTAGAATGAGTACTAGGAGAAGGCGTAGTGTTTGAATTAAGTTCAGGGTTCATGTTAGGGTTAAGGTAGGCATAGAGTAAGGGTTAGGGTTAGGTTACTTTAGGTTTAGGGTTAGGGTTAAGGCTAGGATTTTTGTTAATATCAGTGTTAGGGTTTAAGTTTATGATTATAGTTAAGGTTAACTCTGAAGTTAGGGTTTGGGTTTAAATTGTAATGAAGTTTAGGGTAATGATTAGGGCACAAATAAGGTTGGTATTAGGTTTAGGCTTACTATTAGAGCTAAGGTTAGAAAGAGGATCCAGTTTATGATTCATTTTTGTTAGAGTTAGCTTTGAGATTAGGATTTTTGTTCCAATTAGGATTAGGATTAGGATTAAGGTAAGGATTAAGTTTAAGATTAACCCTACCATTCACCTTTACTCAACTGTATTTTTAACACTCAAACTAATGCTAAGCCTAAACCTGTAATTAACCCAAAATGTAAACTGAACTCTACTCCTACCCTCAAGATAAAACCTAATCCTCAAACTAGTCCTAAATTCAACCATCACTCTAACACTAACTCTAAACTTAATCTCAGTCTGAAACATTAACCAACCGCTATCCCTAAATGTAACCTCATCCCAAACCTTAAATCTAACATAACCTTCCCCTAACACTTAATACTCATATCAAACATTAACTTAACACAATAAAAACTGAACCTAATTCTACATTAATTCTGTTTTTAAGGTTCACTCAAAGGCTAATCTTAACACTAATACTGACTCTAAAACAAATCTTAACCTCAATTCTAACTTTAACACTAATCCTCACACTTAGACCTCTATTGAACATTAAATTTGACCCTAATGATTCTCCTAACCCTAACCTCAATACTAACCCCAAATCTAATATTAATATTAATTATCACTTCAACACAAACCCTAACCCCCCTAACTATAATAATAAAACCAACCCAAAAGCTAATTAATTTTAGCACTAAACATAAGGTAATCACAAACTTAACCAGAATTGTAACCCTAACCCTAACCTTAAATTCTACCTGAAACCTAAAACAAACCCTTAACCTAAGCCTAACACTATAAATTTAGAGTAATGCTCACTCTATTTTATCTTTAACTCTAATCCAACTATAACCAGAACCCAAACATAAGCTTAAAACAAACACAATCTTAACAATGTCCTCAATACTAATTAAAAAATAACCCTAACTTCAAACCATGCCCAACAAGCAACATAATCCTAACCTGAATTTAGACCCAAATACCAACCCTATTCCTAACTTTAACACAAACACTAACTCTAATCCTTCTCTTTGTGTAAACCCTAAATTTAGCCATGACATTAACTCTAACTCTGATCCCACCTTAAGCCTAAGCTTAATTCTCTAACCTCAAACCTGACCCAACATTGAACCTACCCCTAACAATAACCTCAACTCCAACCCTAAATTTAATCTTGACTCTAATGTCGACTCCAATTCTGACCCTGACACTAAGCATGAACCTGTACTCAATTCAAAACTTAACACCAAACTTGAAGCCTAAACTTGAACTTAATCTCAAACCTAACCCTAACCCTAATCTTCACCATGACTTTAAATGTAATTTATCCCTCACCCAAACCTCACTAAATTTACCTTAAAGTTAACTCTGAAACTAAAGTGAAAACTAACTGGTGTCTGACTGGTCTGTCAATAAGATGTTTTATTATTTACTAACAAGTCACTTCCAAACAGTGTTTATTGCATTTGTATCTTAGTGAGTGGAAACAAAGCTTACTGTCTTGTGGTCTTCGAAAGAGGTGTGGAAAAAGACATTGTGTTAGCATGAAAAGTAAAGTGTGATCAGAAAACTGCTTACATAGAGAACAAAATTAGTCATTATCTAAAATGCACCTAGTAAGAAGTTGGACTTGAACACATAATATTCAACTGGGTTCTTTCATTTAATAAAACTTAAACTCACTCTGCAATGCATGTCTTGAAGTGTCTGATGTGCCATGTAGCTTCCTTACAAGCTCATTGAAAACTCTATTTAGAACATGGTTCTTTTTTTTTTTTTTATGTGGGTAGTTCCCTGGCTGGGAATCGAACCCAGGCCGCAGCATTGACAGCACCAAAGCCTTAACCACTACACCAGGAGGGAACACCCACATGGTTCTTTTTTAATCACCCAAAAATTACACTTTGTTTAAAGCATGTAGTAAGGGTTTTGGCCTTATTTGTAAATAATAGGTAACAGACATGACACTTGCAAATTGTGTTCAGTGTTTATTTGAGGAAAAGAACTGAAAGTCATTCTGTCATGCATGTATTACCATTTCTAAAGATCATATGTAACCTCTATGTGTCTAACAATTTGTTTACAAATGATGTTTAACTTTGTCTTTCAGTGAATGGAATCTAACACATTCTGTAATGTAAGTGGTCTGTATCTGAGTTAGCAACAAGGTATACTAGTGCATGCTATAAGCATCAAAACTGCTCAAAACTGTTCCCAGATAATATAAAACACACTTGTTTGTAATGCATATAATAAAGACATTGACTTGAGGACTTGAAGCAGCAGAGTTCTTTCTTTAAAGAAAAATCAAATACATGCTGTCATTTACAAGGTCAGAAAATTAATTTCATGAACTCATCCTAGAAAAAGTGGTACATACCTCATTGCTGAATGTCACTTCAGTAATCTTCAAAGTACTCCCCTTGGGAAGCTATACACTAATGCCAGCACCTCGTCTACTCTTCAAAGCAATTTTGGAACTCTTTTTTTGGAATGGCCATCAGAGCTGCCAAAGTTATGACACCTTACCTAGTTGTTTGTACAGTGCTGCCAACATAACTGCATGATGGCAAGTTCACGAACTTAATTGTCAGATTTGGGGGTACAACAACAACTCTGATGGCCATTCCAGAGTAAGAGTTTCATTTTTTTAAGTGGACTAAGCACTGGCATTGGTGCATAGCTTCTGAAGGGGAGTACTTCAAAGTTTACCATAGTAATATTCAAAGTGAAGTACATTACACTTTTTTTAGAATGAGTTCACAAAATTAATTGTCTGACCTCACATGTAGCTAAGTTTGTGATGTGGCTTGTATTCAGAACCACTTTAGGAGGCTAGTTGAAAAGATACTTTAGATTGCCAGCCTTTGAATCTTAAACTCCTACTCATTGTGTAAGCAGATAGGAAAGATTTGAACCTTACTTGCCATTAATGAGTACCTAATGAGATATTTGCACATTGTGTTCAACAAGTGATTATTTGGTGAGGGAAACTGACACTCAAATTTTTGTGAATGTAGTTATTCTTAAACATAATTCGTGATACTTATTTTTTGGGTGGGGGTTGTTGTTACTGTTGTTTTGTGGTGGTTCCTTGGCTGGGAGTCAAACCCAGGCCACAGCGTTGAGAGTGCTGAAGCCTAGCCACTGCACCACCAGGAAACCCCGATACTTATGTTTATAACAAGTTGCTTGCAAACTGTATTTATCAGCTTTTCCTTTTACTAAATAAATATTAAGTGCATTTTGTAATGCCTGTGGAACACATTAACTGATGTGTCTAAGAGATGTTTTTCAACAAGGTACACATTGTGTGAGCACCAAAACTACATTCTAAACAGTGCTTACTCAGAGAATGGCTATCTCACTTACCATAATACATATATTAAAGTGTTTGACTTCAGCACACCCTATGCAGCAGATTTTTAAAAATAGAATTTAAACTCATCTTGCCATGCATGTAACTAAGTATATGACATGATTTATTATTTCTCAGTCTCTTTCTAACAGGCTAGTTGGAAAAAAAGCATTTAGAATAAAGGTCTTCTAATTATCAAATTCTTTTACCTCGTGTAAGCAGATAATAAAGGCTGGGAACTTACTTGTAATTAATATGTACCAAATGAGATACATACTAACTATGTTCAGTACAAAGTTTATTTGGTTTACGAAAATGAAGTTCATTTTGTAATGCATGTAGTAGTGCATTTAAATACAATCTGTAATCTCTAGAATACTAAAAATTACTTGCAACCTTTGTTCATTACAGTATTTGTCTCAGTGAATGGCAACCAGACATGTTCCCTCATGCATGTGACCTTTGACCAACATGTCCAAAAGATGTTTTTGGGAAAGGATTAGAACACTGCAAGCACTAAAACTGTGTTCAGATCAGTGTATTAGTCAGAGAAATCACAGTTATCTATATGTCATGTAGGGAGAGTTTTACTAGAGGGTTTTTTAATCTGAATAAAATTCAAATTTATCCTGTCATGCATGTACTTCAATTTATGATGTAACTTATTGTCAGTCCCTTTCTAACAGGCTACTTGGTAGACAACTTTAGAACAGTGGTCTTTCCATCATCAAATTTTTACACATAGTGTAAACCATATAGTAAAAGTTTAAACCTTACTTGTGATTAATATGCACCAAAATAGATACTTGAAAATTGTGTTTAGCAGAATATTTATTTGGTGAATGAAACTGAAACATTTTTCTTACTGTATAAGGTACTATGTTTAAACATGATTCTTAAGTTAATAGCAAACTTTATCATATTTTTATCTCAATGAATAAAAACTAAACACATTCTCTAATGCATGTGGTCTCTGACTGACAGGTCCAAGAGATGTTTTTGATAAGGTATTAACAGGCTGTGTGAATGAAGCACCAAACCTGTGTTGTAAACAGTAAGATAACATTAGTAAGGTAATGGCTATCACCCTTACCTGTTATGCGTGTAGTAAAACATTTGTCTTGAGCATACTATATTTAAAAGTGTTCTTTCTTGCAATGGAACTCAAACACTTTTAGTTATGCATGTAGCTCAGTTTTAAGACATGACTTTTTATCTTTTTTTTCCCATCAGAGTAGCAGATAAATGAACTTTAGAACAGTTGCCTTAATCATCAAACTCTTACACATTTTTTAAAACATGTAATAAGTTTTTGGACCTTCCTTGTAATTAACACATACCCAATGGGATACTGAAAGTTGTTTTCAACAGTATTTTGTATGGTGAGTGGAACTGAATCCTTTCTGTTTTGCATGTAGTACTTGGTTAAAACACAATCTGGAATCTCTGTTACTAATAATTTACTTGCAAATTGTACCTCACGTTTATCTGTCACAGAATGAAAATTGAATTTATTCTCCAATGCTTTTGGTTTATCATGTTTTAAAAAAGATATTTTTGAAGAGAGGGCAAGATGGCAACTGGAGAGGAGGTCCCTAAAGCCTCTCACAGAAAACACAATTAAATGGCCACCCAGGAGCCAAGAAAGAGCACCCTGAGTGACAAAATAGCAGCTGAGAAATGCACGAATCTCAAGTAAACACCTGAAGGTTGGAGGGAAAGAGGGGAGAGGGAGAGAGTGAAGGGAGCAGAGACAGACTACAACAGAACACAATCACTGCTGACTATCCAGAACAGCACAGTTCATGGGAGAGGAGAGAATGTGGGGGAGCTGGGCTTTGGAACTGTGTGCCGGGGATGGAGTTTGGGAGCCAGCCTCCAGAACTTTTGAGTGGTAGAAGGACTGAGCAAGTACTCTGAACTGCAGAGACAACACCCAGCTCTAGTCCCTCTGGGGACCTAAACAGGGGTGCAGTTCCTGTTCCCAGCCCGCTGCAAAGGTGACCCGGCTGTCTTAGGTCAGGCCCACAGCTTTGGACTTATGAAGTTGCACTTCCTCATGCACCCCAGGTTCTGAAAGAAGTGTGAGCCTGTAGATGGCCAGATGCTGAATCAGGGCTGGGAAGAAAGGCAGATTTGACAGCACTCCCCCGATCCAGCAGAAACAAGACTTGGCCCAGCTTCCCTAGCAAAAGTCAGAATGCAGAGCCGCTCTCAGAGTGACTTTTATTGGCCTCTCCTTGGGATATATGTGCATAGCCTCCGAATGCAGTAGGAGATCAGAAACAAGAAATAAACAACCCCCCTCTCTCCCAAAACTTGACACCCAGTGCCATCTAGTGTCTGCCCTACAGCAAGACACCACAAAAGTAATAATCTGTACACTGAACACAAAGCCCTCATGTCAAAGAGGAAGAAGCAAGCAGACAGGATGAATTCCTTAAAAACTAAAACTTCTCAGAAAGAACATGAAATTTATCCAGAAGATAGCTTCCTAGACCTGGAAATATCTGAGCTAAGTGACAGAGAATTTAAAGTAACCATTATAAAGGTCCTGAGAGAAATGAAATCATATTGGCAGAGCACCATGGCTAAGATAAACAACATAAAAAAGGAGATGAACAACATAAAAAAGGAACTCCATGAACAAAGAGAACAATTTAACAAAGAAATTCAGAACATAAGGAAAATAAAGATAGAAATGCAAAAAATAAATAATACAATAAAGGAAGTGAGAAATGAAATAATTGTCATAGAAAAAAGGGCCAACCAGATGGAGGAAAGAATTAGTGATATCGAAGATCGAAACATGGAAACAGCTAAGAAAGAGGAAGAAAGGGAATACAGAACCAATAGGATTGAAAGAACTTTGCAAGAACTATCTGAATCCATGAGACAAAACAACATAAGGATAATAGGAATAGAAGAAGGAGCAGAGCAGTCTACAGAGAGCATACTCAAACAAATAGTAGATAAGAACTTTCCAAACCTATGGAACGATCTGGAGCCCCATGTTCTAGAAAGAAAACGGGTCCCCTAGATACCTGAAACCTAACAGATCTTCTCCAAGACACATGGTACTAAAGACGTCCAAAACTAAAGACAAAGAGACAATTCTCAAGGCAGCCAGAGAAAAAAGAACTATAACCTTTAGAGGAAAACCCATCAGGCAGGCATCAGATTTCTCAGCAGAAACTCTGCAATCCAGGAGGGCATGGAATTCAATATAAAGAAATTTAAAAAAGAGGAACTTACAGCCAAGAATAAATTATCCAGCAAAATTATCGTTCAGATATGAAGGTGGAATAAAGACCTTCTCAGACACACAGAAGCTGAGGGAATTTGCCAGCACAAGGCCAGCACTCCAAGAAATATGGAGGGAGGCTCTTTGACCTGAAACAAAACATCAGGAAAAGTGGAACAAAGTTAGGGCAACAAGAAAGAAACAAAAATAAAACAAAAACAAACAAACAAATAAGTAATGACCACAGGAAATCCGCACATACCAATCATCACTCTAAATGTTAATGGACTGAACTCACCAATAAAATGACACAGAGTAGCAGACTGGATTAAAAAACAGAATGCATCCATATGCTGTCTCCAAGAAACACACCTCAGCCGTAAGGACAAACACAGACTCAGAGTGAAAGGATGGGATACAATACTCCAAACAAATGGTAATCAGAGAAAAGCAGGAGTTGCCATACTGATATCTAATGAAATAAACTTCAAGTTAAAAAAGATAGTAAAAGACAAAAATGGACATTACATAATGATCAAAGACACAATGCAACAACAAGAAGAGTTGAAACTAATTAATATATATATGCTCCCAACCAGGATGCACAAAAATATACAAAGAAACTAATAACAAATTTGAAAGGAGAAACTGATGAAAACACAATCATAGTGGGAGACTTAAACACCCAGTTAACAGCCATGGACAGATCAACCAAACAGGACACTTCATCCAGCAAAAAGAGACTATGCCTTCTTTTCTAGTGCACATGGAACATTCTCAAGAATAGACCAAATGCCAGGACACCAAAGTAGCCTCAGCAAATTCAAGAAGATCGAAATCATACCAAGTGTATTCTCAGACCATAAAGCTTTGAAATTGGAGATCAACTGTAAAAGGAAAACAGGAAAAACCACATATGCATGGAGATTAAACAACAGCTTATTAAAAAAGGACTGAATAAAAGAACAAATAAAAGGTGAGATTAAAAAATTTAGAGAAACTAATGACAATGAAAATACAACGTATCAGAATTATTGGAACACAGCGAAAGCGGTAAGAGGGAAATTTATATCATTACAGGCCTATCTTAAGAAACAAGAAAAATCACAAGTAAACATCTTAGCACCCCATCTTAAAGTACTAGAAAAAGAAGAGCAGACAAAACCCAAATTCAGCAGAAGACAAGAAATAATAAAAATTAAAGCAAAGCCAAACCAATTAGAGAACAGAAGGACAATAGAAAAACTTAATACTACGTAGAACTGGTTCTTTGAGAAAGTCAACAAAATTGACAAACCCCTGGCGAGACTAATCAAAGGACAAAAGAAAAGGATACAAATATCCAAAATTAGAAATGAAAAGAGAGAAATTACCTCTGACACCACAGAAATACAAAGGATTATAAGAAAATATTATGAAGGACTTTATGCCACTAAATTTAACAACCTAGAAGAAATGGACAAGTTTCTACAGACTTATAGCCTACCACGACTGAACCAAGAAGAACTGGATAATCTAGATAGACCAATCAAGAGTAAAGAGATTGAAATGAATATCCACAATCTCCCTAAATGGAAAAGCCCTGGATCAGATGGTATACCAACGAGTTCTACCAAGCATTCAAAGAAGAATTAACTCCTATCCTACTCAGACTCTTCCAAAAAATTGAAGAGGCAGCAATACTTCCTAACTCATTCTATGAGGCCACCATTACCCTAATACCAAAGCCTGTCAAAGACAACACAAAAAAAGAAAACTATAGACAATATCTCTGATGAACACAAATGCAAAAATCCTAAAAAAATTTTAGAAATAGAATACAACAATACGTCAAAAAGATCATACACCATGATCAAGTGGGATTCATCCTGGGAGCATAAGTATGGTTCAACATACAAAAATCAATCAATGTGAGACACCACATAAACAAAATGAAAGATATAGACCATATGGTCATTTCAATTGATGCAGAAAAAGCCTTCAACAAGATACAACATCCATTTATGATCAAAACACTAAATCAAATAGGTATAGAAGGAAAGTATCTCAACATAATAAAGGCGATATATGACAAACCCTCAGCTAACATCATACTGAATGGGTAAAAGTTGAAGCCTATTCCCCTAAAATCAGAAACAAGACAGGAATGCCCCCTGTCACCACTGTTACTTAATATAGTATTGGAAGTTCTAGGCACAGCTATCAGGGAAGAGAAAGGAATAAAATGTATCCAAATTGAGAAAGAAGAGGTCAAATTGTCACTATTTGTGGATGACATGATCCTTTATATAAAACATTCCAAAGATTCCACCAGGAAACTATTAGAAACAACGAATATAGGGGGGAAGCTAAATATATGGTGATGGAAAGAGAAGTCACATTAGGTGGTGAAATTATTATACAACAAGTTGACAATGCACTGTAGAACTGTAAGCCTGAAACCTATGTAATCCTTGCTAACAGATGTCACCCCAATAAGTCTAACAATAAAAATGAATTAAAAAAAAACAACGAATATAGAAAAGTCGCAAGATACAAAATCAAAGTACAAAAATCAACAGCATTCCTTTATACAAACAATGAATCCTCAGAAAAAGAAATGAGGGACTCAATTCCTTTTGCTATCTCAACAAAAAGAATGAAATACCTGGGAATTAACTTAAAAGAATGTGACAGACTTATACACAGAAAACTATAAGACACTTTTGAAAGAAATTGAAACAGACTTTAAGAGGTGGAAAAATATCCCCTGTTCATGGATAGGAAGACTTAACATTGTTAAAATGTTCATTCTGCCCAAAGCAATCTACAGGTTTAATGCAAACCCATCAAAATCCCACAATCATACTTTCGTGAAATAGATAAAAGAATTAGGAAATTTATATGGAACCATAAAAGACCTCGAATTGCAAAAGCAATACTACATAAAAAGAATAAGGCTGGTGGCATTATACTTCCTGACTTCAATTTATATTACAAAGCATCAGTAGTCAAAAGAGCTTGGTACTGGCAGAAGAACAGAAATATAAACCAATGAAACAGAACTGAAAACCCAGAAATAAACCCACAAATTTATTGACAAATAACTTTCGATGAAGGAGCAAAAAACATACAATGGGGAAGGTACAGCCTCTTTAGTAGGTGGTGCTGGGAAAACTGGAAAAACATATGCAAAAAATGAACCTGAGCTGTGAACTCTCTCCATATACAAAAATTAACTCAAAATGGATTAAAGACCTTCATATAAGACCTGCAACAATAAACTGTATAGAAGAAAACATCAGTACTAAACTTGTAGACCTAGGGTACAAGGAAGACTTCATGAACCTGTTCTCAAAGGCAAGGGAAGTAAAAGCAAAAATAAATGAATGGAACTATATCAAACTAAAAAGCTTCTGCACAGCAGAAGAAACCATCAACAAGGCAAAGAGACAGCCAACTGAATGGGAGAAAATATTTGCAAATAACACATCTGATAAGGATCTGACATCTAAAATATATAAAGAACTAATAAGACTTAACAACAAAAAAACAAGCAACCCTATTAAAAACTGGGCAGAAGAACTTAACAGGCACTTCTCTCATGAAGAAACACAAATGACCAGTAGACACATGAAAAAATGCTCATCCTCATTAGACATCAGGGAAATGCAAATCAAAACCACAATGAGTTATCACCTCACACCTGTTAGAATGGGTATTATCAACAAGACAAGGAATAATAAGTGCTGGAGAGGATGTGGAAAAAAAGGAACTCTGGTACACTGTTAGTGGGAATGCAAACTGGTACAACCACTATGGAAGACAGTGTGGAGATTCCTCAGAAAATTGGGAATAAAGTTACCATTTGACCCAGCAATCCCACTTCTGGGGATCTACCCAAAAATCTTGAAAACCTTTGTACGCAAAGACTTATGTACCCTAATGTTCATCTCAGTGCTGTTCACAGTGGCCAAAACATGGAAACAACCGAAGTGCCCTGTGACAGATGACTGGATAAAGAAGCTGTGGAATATGACTCAGCTATAAGAAAAGATGAAACATTGCCATTTTCAACAAAATGGATGGATCTGGAGATCATCATGCTTAGTGAAATAAGCCAGACAGAAAAAACAAAGAATTACCTGACATTCCTTATA
Organism: Lyroderma lyra; assembly: GCA_004026885.1. NCBI lineage: Eukaryota > Metazoa > Chordata > Mammalia > Chiroptera > Megadermatidae > Lyroderma > Lyroderma lyra. Next base: position 26,108 of record PVJL010011107.1, read on the forward strand.
TGCAGAATATAAAAACTGTAAGCAACAAAGAAAAAAGAAATGAACAAACAAACAAATAACACATGGACATAATCAATAGTTTAATGTTATTTGGGGATGAGGCAGAGAGGAAGGGGAGAAAGGGGAGGAGGTGGGAGAGGAGGGTGGGGAATCTAGATATAGGATGATGGAAAGAGAAGTCACAATAGATGGTGAAATTATTATACAACAAGTTGATAATGCAACTATGGAATTGTATGCCTGAAAGCTGTGTAATTCTTGCTAACAGATGTCACACCAAAAAGTCTATCAATAAAAATGAAATTTAAAAAAAAAGGTATTTTTTGGAAAGGTACTAAAACACTATGTTTAGAACAGTGCTTATACAGAAAATGGAAATCACATTTTTTCTTTAATGCCTGCAATAAATGGTTTTGCTCAACTATCTATATTCAACAGGATACATTTGTAGAATGAAACTTAAACATTACTTGTTATTAGATCTTTCTAACAGGGAAGTTGAAAAAACTATTTAGAAACTTTCTTAACCCAAACCTTAAACCTAACCTCAAACCAAACACTAACCATAATCCTAATGTCAATTAAAACCCTAAACCTAATCCTAACCTCAACCTTAATCTTAACCCTATCCCTAATATTAACCCGATTCTTAATCTCAAACAATACCCTAACCCTAAAACTAAAGCTAATTTTAACTATCATCCTAAACTCAACCTCAATTTTAAACCTAACCCTAACGTTTACTATGACACCCTAACTCTCACCAGAAACTGAACACCTAACGCTAACCTCAACTCTAATATTAACTTCAAAACAAACTGACACATGCAAATAATCCTAACACTAATCGTAACATCAACCCAGATAATTAAGCTAAAACCAACCCTTAACTTAACACTAACTATTCTTCAAACCTAATTTTAACAATAACAGTAAACATAACCTTAACCTAATTCTAACCCTAGCCCTTAACCTAACCCTAAATTTAGCACTAATTCTAACCTAAATCCTAGTCCAAACTTTAATCCTAACATTAACCATAACCCTAAATTCACCGCAGAATGTACATAAACCTAACCATATCCCTAATTTAATGTGAACTCAAAAAATAACTATACTCTAAAACTAAATGTAATTCATATATTAATATTATCTTCAGCATTCACCTGAATATAAAATCAAAACCTTACCTGAAAGCTAATTCTAAGCCAGTCTAACACTAATTCAAATCACAAAACTAACATTAACCCTAAACTAAAATTAAATCATAAGTGTAATCACAACCCAATCCCAAGCATAATTCAAACCTATACTCTTATCTCAACTATAACCCTAACACTATTTGTAACTATGATCCAATTCTATCCCTAAAACTAAAAATATTTCTAACCCTAATTTTAACCCTCACACTAACTGTAACCTCTAACCCCAATCCTAATGTTGACCAAAATGAGCCATGAATCTAAACTTAACATTAATACTAATGTCAAACCAAATAATGCTAAACTTAGCCCTAAAACTAACCATAATTTTAACCCCAAGTCTAACACTTAGAGTAAACTTAACCCTTCCATAAATATCTCACAGCAAAGTTCTCACCTTAACATTAACCCTAACCTCAACCCTAATACTAATCAAACCACAACACTAATTATAAACTTAACCCCTGTAGTAAACATAATTCTAACCACAACACAATGGAACCATAAACCTAAACTTAACCCAAATACTAACATCCATCCAAATGATAAAAATATCCTAACAGTAAACTCACTCTAATACTCACCTCAGACCTGACCCTAATATAATTCCCAACCTTTACCTGAGCTAACGCTAACCCTACTGGCAAACCTAAAGATGAACCATATACTAAAACTGAATAATAATCTTTACCTCAACTCAAAACTAACCCCAACCCTAACTTCACCTTACAGAAAACACAGACCTAATCTCATGGGCTAATCTTTACCCTCACACTAACAGTAATCAAATCTTTAATCTTAATCCTATTTCTAAAACTAAAGTTAATCCTAACCTTGATCCTACAATAAAGCTGATGCAAACCCTAAAAATACACTCAAACTAACCATAACCTAAAGCCCAATTTTAACCCTAATCCTAATTCTAGCACTAACTCAAAACCTAACCCTAATGTTATCCCAAACCAAAAACCTGACCCTAACCTGACCCTACCCTAACCATAACCCAAATTGAAACTAAACTCTAACTTCAAAGTTAACTGTAATCAAAACTTTACTCTCTCACTCAAACTGATCCCTGACATTAACCTTAAACAAAATCTGAAGCCTACCCTATCCTTACCATAAACCAAACACTAATTAAATATAAACCCTAACCTCAAAGCTAACCCTAACCCTGATCTAAATTTAACCTTAACTCAAAACCTAACACTAACACTATACCTAATTCTACCCCTCACCTGTACCATGTTCTAACCCAATTGATAATCTTAAGCCTACTTGAAACTCAAACTCTAACCTAAAATTTAACTCAAACTCTCACTCTACTCTTAACTGTAATCAAAGACTCAAACATAACCTTAAACCTAAATCTAAATCTAACAGTAAACCTATCCCTAACAATAACCCTTAACCAATTCCAGCCCTAGACTTCCTCTAACAGTAACCCCAGCCCCAACTCTAATTTAAACTTAACCCCTAACCTAAAATGCATGCTAATGTTAACCTTCACTCTAATCTTAATCTTAAACCCAATCCTAACCCTAACTCTAATACTAAACCTAACTCAAAGTCAGACCCTAATCTTAACATTAAATGTGTCACTAATTCTCTTATCCTCATTCTAAACCAAACTCTACACTAATTCAAATTACATACTAACCTCAAAGTTAAACCCTAACCATAAATATACCCTAACTCTATAATAACCCTAAACTTAATACTTGTCCTAAGCCTACTAACCCTAACCCTAGACCTTATTCTAAATTTTACATTAATATAAATACTATCCCTAATTAAAATCCAAATCCTAACCTCAAATCCAACTTTATCCCTAATACTAATTCTAACCATATACTAAACTTTAACACTAAAACTAACTCTAACTCTAAATCTGACTCTAACCCTAACTCTAATTAAAACATACTCCTAAACCCAATACTAACACCAAAACTAACTTTTGGTACTAACCCTTATACTGACCCTGACCAAAACTTTAACACTAACCCTAATTAAAACAAAAACCTTAACCTCAAATCTAAGTATAACACTAACCCTAACCTTAATCATACACTCAAATCTAAACTAAACCTTGACCCTAATTCTAACCCTAACCTAAACACTAATCCTAAATCTAAAATTAAAGAACTCTAAACCTTAACTCTAACCCCAATGCAAACACTAACCCTAACCCAAACACTAATCCTAAATAAAAACCCCTAAATTTAACCTTAACCATGAACCTAACTCTAACACTAGCCCTTAAACAAACCTTAACCCTCACCCAACTTTAATTCAAACCGCAAACCTGACCTAAAATGTCAATCTAAACTGAATCATAACCCTAAACCTATTCATCCACAAAACTCCAACCCTAACTTTAAACTAAACTTAGCCCTTATCCTAAAGCTTATCATGAACAAAACCCTAACATTTACCCTGACCCTAACAATAACCCTAACTCAAACTCGAACCTGAACACATAACCTAAACATTACCCTAATCCAAACCTTAACCCTCACAGCAAATATAGCACTCTACCCTAACCATAACCCTTACCCTAACCCCATCAATAGTTCTAAACCTAACCCAAACATAACCCTAATTTATATTAATCCATAACTTTAAAGCTAAGTCTAACCCTAATAAAAATTTAACCTTAATTCAAAACTTACTACTAATCCTTATCCTCTCACCATAGACCTAACCTTACCCATAATACTAACCCTAACTATTCAAAACCCAAACCCTAACCTTAAACTTAACTCTAACCTTTACCCTTACATAAATTCAACCTAACCATAAATTCAACTCTAACCCTATCCCTAAATCTAATAATACCTTTGACTCAAAATTTAATTCTAAATCTAATACTAAACTTCATCCTGAAGCTAGCCTTCACCCTAACACTGACCCTAAAATGAACCCTAATTTAAACCCCCAAAATAAACTCAAGGTTAACTCCAATCCAAATCTTAAGCCTAACCTTAATCATAATCATAAACTCAACATTAACTCTACCTTAGCCTTAAATTAAATTGTAAAACTAACACAAACCTTAACTGAATACCTAACAGTAGCCCTAACTCTAATCCTTAGCCTACTCCTATCTGAGATACTTCTTAATACTAACCCTAACTGAACCTTAATTTAAACACTAACCCTGACCTGAAAGCTAACTCTAACTATCTCACTAATTCTACACATAATCATCAAATAAATTTAACCCTAACCCTAAATGTAAGTATAACCCAGCTCTTATCTTAACCCTAAGCCTAACCTTAACCTTAACTTAAATTAAAGCCTAAACCCAAAGCTAACTCTCACCATAAATATAAACTACCCTAACTCAAAAATTAACTCAAAATCTAACAATTGTCCTAAACCTAAACCTAACTCAGTTCTTACGCTGAACCTCATTAAAACAAAATCTAACTTCAATTTAAATCCTAACCCTAATATCAAAGCTAACTATAATCATACCTGTAACCCTAACCATAATCATAAACTCAACCATAATTCTAAACCTAACTCAAAATATAACCCTAAAACTAATGTTAAATCCAATTTTTAAATTCAACTCTAAGACATTAACCCTAGCCAAACCTAACTCCAAACCTAACCCCAATGAAAATACAAACTGTACCCTCAAATCTAACTATAACACCAACCATAGCCCTAATCAGAAACTCAACCCTAACTCTAACCCTAACTCTACCCTAACCCTAACACTCTGTCAAAACTTAAACCTAATCTTAAACCTAAACTAAACTCTAATTCTAGCTCTTTTCATAACGCTAAACCTAAACTTAACCCAAATTTAAACCCAAACCCTAATCTCAAAGCTAAGTTTAAGCATACCCATAATTTTAATCATAACAATAACTCAACCCTAACAGTAATTTCACCCCCCAGTTCTAACTCTGATCCTACAGTTAATCCTAATTCAAAACCTAGCTTAAATCTACCATTAAAGCAACCCCTAATCCTAACCCTAACTCTATCCCCAAACTTAATTTTAACCCAAACCCTCACCTCAAACTCTAACCCTAACATTAATCATAAACTCAGCTTCAACCACAAACATACACTCATGGTAAACCTAATAAAAATTTAACCCTAATCTCCAAGCTAACTCTATACCTAATCTTAATCCTAAATTTAACTATAAACCTAATCCTAACGATAACCTGATCTCAACCTTAATCTCACCCTAAATCAAACCTTAAACAAACCTCTTATATTAACCCTATGCTACCCAAACTATCACCCTATCCAAAATCCTAACCCTGACTGAAAACGTAATCTAAAACTCACCCTATATCTAGCACTTAACTAATCACTAAACCTAAACCAAACCTAATTCAAATCAAAACCTTAACTTCAAAGCAAACCATAACACTAACCCTCATTTTAGAAATAAAATAAACTCATCCTCAAACCTAACTCTAACTCTAACCCTAAACATAATCCTAAATTTAACTCAAAGCCTAACTCTAAACTTAGTCAAGCCCTAGTCATTACCCTAACCATAACCATAACCACAATGCATATTAAACCCAAACAGTAATCTCAAAACTAGCCCTAACCTTAATCCTAGTCATAAACTCAACCCTAACACCATGTACCTAAACCTAACTCTAACCCTGGCTGTTACACTAACACTAAACCAAACTCAAAACCTAACCCTAACCTTATCCGCAATGGTAACCTTAATCCTAAAACAAGCCCTTACTCAAATTTCAAATTTACTTCTAATTCTAAACAGCTTAAGATAAGCCAAACTCTAACCTAAAAGCTAACACCAACATTAAGCCTAAACCTAACCATTACCATAAACTCAAAACTAAGGTAAAACCTAAATCTAACCTTATCCCAGCCATTTACATTAACCTAATGTTAACATGAATCCTAATTACAAAACAAAACCTAAACTCAAAGCTAACTATAACTATATCCTATAAACTCAACCATAACTTAAGCCATTTCCTTGTCAGAGGCAAAAAAAAACACATTGACGCTAATGCAAATTTTACTCACCAAGGCAGTTAATTTTTCTACATAGTTTAACCTTAATTGAAAAATACTGAGAAATGAAAAGTGTAGTTACTATCAGAGCATTATTTTAATTTCAATATTTCATTTATTCTCCAAACAGAATTGATTACCTTATTAATTTTCCAGCTTCAGACTCTTATAAAAAGTATTTGAATATACAGTTTTTAGTTTATTTAGTTCTTACATCAGAGGATTACCATGTTTAACATGTTCTCATGAAAGTAATAAATAATTTTAAAATTATTTCGAGATTTCTAAAATGATCTTTGGTAGTCACTTTTGGGAACTGATTTAAAAACAAATAAAATAAAAGAAAGAAAACTTCCTAATTTGTTATTGAAAAGTAGTAAACAAAATTGGTTACTCAGGTTAAAAGATCAAAACATGCTGCTGTGTATATACATTTTAATGAAATATATTGAAAAAATATCTTGATAACCTTAAAAAGATTGCAGGTGTATGAAATACAATAAATTTTCTGTATACTCCATTGTTTTCTCAGCACCCATTGTCTAGTTTCCACCCATCAAGCCAACAGATGACCCATTTACACCTTTGGTTCTTTGCTAGCCCTTATTGCCCTCTAGTTATGACCATTCTGTTGTCAGTATCTGTGAATTTGTTTTTGTTCATTTTGCTACATTGTTTATTACTTTCTGTTCCAATCTTACTGGAGAGTGAAATCATATGGTTTCTGTTCTTTTTAGTATGGTAAATTTCACTTGAATTGATGGCATAGAGAATTTTGTGAAAGGGCCAGTTTACAAAACAATCATGAAAAGTTTACAGCTGGTAAGTGGAAAAGGCTGGATTTCCTAGCTCAAATCAGGCTATGAATTTCTGGTTTGTCTGGTGAGGAGCCATAATGCTTAAGCGGGGAGCTGGTAGCATCAGGGCAAAGAAAGAAGGCAAATGTGTTCACATTTGGATGGTGAAGGTGGTCAGGTTGTGTCATGTAAGGGTGAGCTCCATTGCCAAGTGAGGACTGACCAGCCCTCTGGCAGTGGCCAGAGCTGGCTTAAAGAGCATTGCTGCTTATGGGAACTCCAGAGAAACCAGGACAGTGGAGAGCAAATACCCTGCCTTTCTGGTCTGGCCTAGAGTGAAAATGAAGTGTTAATAGTGCTACAACCTAGCGAGGCCTCAAGGAGACATCTGGTATTATATGGAGTAGCTTCAGTATGCAGTGTTTCTGACAAGTCATTCCAAGTTCAGAACAAACAAATAAAAAGGCTTGCTATTGAATGAACCCCTGTGCCAGTGGCCTGGTAAAGTCTTACTGTTACTACAACAGTCCCAGGACAAATGCCACCAGTAGTGAGTAACCAAGATTCAGTGAAAGACCAGAATGAGAGAAGACCTGGTTCTGCCCAGCTGTCTGTTGTCCAGGCTTAAAATTGCATGGAACTGAGAGGTCTGGGAAGGTCACTGCCCTCCCCCTTCCTGGAGAATAAGCACCAGGCTAGGCACCAGGGGGCCTCTGAAGTAACTGGCTAGGTGTGATTACAACCTCAGCCTTGCCCTGTATGTAAGGTCATTCCTCTTACTGACTTAGTTCCACATTTGTTGGAGAGGTAAAGATAATTGAGTTTTCTGCTTAACCATTTCTCTTTGGAACATTCACTTAGCCTGAATCTGCTCAGTTTCCAGTTGCATAAAATAGTACCAGCCAGGGACTGGGAAGATCAAACCTCCTGTGGTGAACTGTGGGATGGCAGGGGCTAATTGACAGTTTCCACCACTTTAGGAACCACGGCAAGCACAGGTAAGCTGACCAATAAATGCTTCTTTAAGGGAATGCTAGCTCTCAAAAATATCATTGTTGTCTATGATATTAATGTTGATGTGACAGCAGCCTCTTCCCTTTCCCCACACACTTTTTGTGTCCTCCCATCATTCAAGAGCCCCACTCATTTCTTTATCTTTCTTTTCCATTTGCCTCCTCTTCAAAGCCTCCACCTCCCACCTTCTTTTGCTTCAACTCAATGCTCCTTAACCACCTTATTCCCCTTTTCCTCCAGGTTCCATTATACCCATCAACATCTTTTTTCTCCCTTCCACTCCTCCATGTTCTTCACCCCCACACCACTCCCACCCATTAGCCACAACCCAACCATTGCATCATTTTCCAGCTTATTCTCTCTCTCTTCATCCTCAACCTGAATACTCTCTACATCCACAGCAGGACCCTGGGCTTAATCAACACCCCCTCTCCTGGGTCCCTTACTCCTACCAAGCCCACCACTCAACCAAGCTGAGGCAGCAAATTCTTGCAGGAAGAGGTTTGATGTTTTTTAAAATTATGCACTGTGGTTCAGGAAATGCAGGCATCACATCTCCTTTTCCTCACCATGCTGCCAGGAATACTCCCTCCCTTCCTGAATCAAGGCCAGCCAGAATCCTGGGGTGACTGATCAAGGCCCACACAGGCAAGGCAGTGAAGGAAAAAGTGTGATGGCTCAAGGAAAGACTAGCTGGGATGCCTGATTTTGAGAGTTTTTCTGTGTCATCGTCAGAGCAGAGAAGCTAGGGTCATTCTAGCTCAAACTATTCTAATGACGGTGTTGTGTTGATTTGCTTTGTCCCTAAGTCTGTAGACACTGAGTTCATGTAAGTGGAAATGTGGGTTCGCTTATTGTCTCTGTGTATGACAGTGTGTTTGTGAGAGCCATGCTTGTAAACAACCGGGCATGTGTAAATGTGTGTGTGTCTGCAAGTGTGTGTCTGTCAAAAAATTTCAATGAGTTCCTCAATGTGTTTCTTTTTTTTTTAATTGTGGTGACATCTGTTAGCAAGGATTACATAGGTTTCAGGCATACAATTCTACAGTGCATTGTCAACTTGATGTATAATCAGTTCACCACTAATGTGACTTCTCTTTCCATCACCTTATATTTAGCTTCCCCCCTCCTCTCCCACCCACTTCCCTTTCTCCCCTCCCTAACCCACTAGTCTTATGTGTTTGATTATGTAGGAGTGTTGTGTGTCTGTTTAAGTGTGAGTGTAAATTTGCACGTGTGCATCAAGTGTCTGCAAGTGCATATTAATATCTGGATGACTGTGCAAGAGTTTCATACTTCTTTGTACAAAGTTCTATAAATCTTTTCTTGGACATGGGTGTGTGGAATAGGTAAAAATGATGAAGAAAATGTAGTGAATAGTATTGTGATAGACAGGCTTCATAGTGACAGATGATTGCTAGACTAAATGTGGTAATCACATTATAAAGTATGTCAACATCAGACCACTGTATTGTGCTCCTCAAACTAATGTAATGTTGCATACAAAAAATACTTAAATAAAATGCATGGATGTTTTAAAAAAATGTAAAAATAATTAAATTAATAAAATCAGCAAAAACAAAACAAAACAAACAAACAAAAAACCCTTCTAGGTTTGAATTTCATGTGTTGCAAATCCATGGCCATCAGTAGGCACAGACCCAGTCATTTCTGGACTGCTTTGAGCTCATGCTTTGTGACCTGTGCAGGTCAAGAAAGAATCTACCAGAAGGAAATCAATGGGTTGTATAGTAACTTCATTCTGAATTTTCTGAGAAATTGCCACACTGTCCTCCATAGCCATTGTACAAATTTGCATTTCCACTACCAGTGTGTAAGGCTTCCTTTTTCTCTACAGCTTCTCCAGCACTTGATTTTCTTTGTCTTATTGATAACACCCATTCTAAAAGGCATGAGGTATGAACTCATTGTGGTTTTGATTTGTATTTCTCTAATAGCTAATGAGGTTGAACATTTTTATATATACATACATATGTGTGTGTGTGTGTATATATATATGTCACCCCAATAAGTCCAACAATAAAAATAAATTTAAAAAATAAATAAAAAATAAAAAAAGTATATAGTCCATTTGTATGTTAATATGGGTAAAATGTCTGCTCAAGTCTATTGCCATTTCTTAATAGGGCTGTTTTATATGAGTTCTTTGTATTTTTCAGATAATAGTCCCTTACGAGATGAATTGTTTGTAAATATTTTCTCTTATTTGGTTGGTGTATCTGCTTTGTTTTTAGTTTGTTTGTTTTTATCTGATTTTTTTCTATTTATTTTTATTGTTAGATTTATTGGGGTGGCATCTGTTAGAAAGAATTACATAGGTTTCAGGCATACAATTCAACAGTGCATTGTCAACTTGTATAAGTTCACCACCTAATGTGACTTCTCTTTCCATCACCATATATTTAGCTTCCCCTCCCTCCTCTCCCACACCCTCCCCCTTCTCCCTTCCCTTCCCCACTCATCCCCAAATAAACATTAAACTATTGATTGTATCCATGGGTTATTTATTTATTTGTTCATTTTTTTTCCCTTTGTTGCTTTCAGTTTTATATTCTGCATATGAGTGAAGTCACACAGTTTTTGTTTTTTCTGTCTGGCATATTTCGCTAAGCATTATGATCTCCAGGTCCATTTATTTTTATGAAAATGGCAATATTTCATCTTTTCTTATAGCTGACTAATTTTCCATTGTGTATATGTGCCACAGCTTCTTTATCTAGTCATCTGTCAAAAGGCACTTTGGTTGTTTCCATGTTTTGGCCACTGTGAACAGTGCTGCAATGAACCTTGGGGTACATAAGTCTTTGGGGACAAAGGTTTTCAAGTTTTTGTGTAGATCCCCAGAAGTGGGATTGCTGGTTCAAATGGTAACTCCATTCCCAATTTTCTGAGGAACTTCCACACTGTCTTCCACAGTGGTTGTACCAATTTGCATTCCCACCAACAGTGTGCAAAAGTTTCTTTCTCTCCACATCCTCTCCAGCACTTGTTATTTCCTGTCTTGTTGATAATAACCATTCTATTATCTATCTCATTGTGGTTTTGATATGCATTTGCCGATAGCTAATGAGCATGATCAGTTTTTCATATGTCTGCTGGCCATTTGTATTTCTTTGTGGGAGAAGGGACAATTTAGTTCTTCTGTCCACGTTTTAATTGGGTTGCTTGTTTTTTTGTTGTTCAGTCTTATTAGTTCTTTATATATTTTAGATATTAGACCCTTATCTGATCATTACTTGCAAATATTTTCTCCCATTCAGTTGGCTGTCTCTTTGCTTTCTTGATGGTTTCTGTTGCTGTGCAGAAGTTTTCTAGTTTGATAAAGTCCCATTCATTTATTTTTTCTTTTACTTCCCTTGCCTTTCAGGTCAGGTTCATGAAGTCTTCCTTGAGTTTAGTACCAATGTTTTCTTCTATACATTTTATTGTTGCAGGTCTTATATGAAGGTCTTTAATTCATTTTAAGTTAATTTTTGTGTATGGTGAGAGTTCACAGCTCAGGTTCATTCTTTTGCCTATGTCTTTTTAGTTTCCCCAGCATCACCTACTAAAGAAGCTGTCCTTGCCCCAGTGCATGTTATTTGCTCCTTTATCAAAAATTATTTGTCTGTAAATTTGTGGATTTATTTCTGGGTTTTCAGTTCTGTTCCATTGGTCTACATTTATGTTTTTCTGCCAGTACCAAGCTGTTTTGACTATTGATGCTTTATAATATAAATTGAAATCAGGAAGTGTAATGCCACCAGCCTTATTCTTTTTATGTAGTATTGCTTTGGCAATTTGAGGTCTATTATGGTTCCATATGAATCTGGTAATTCTTTTATCTATTTCACGAAAGTATGATTGTGGGATTTGAGGGGTATTGCATTAAATCGGTAGATTGCTTTGGGCAGAATGGCCATTTTAATGATGATAAGTCTTCCCATCCATGAACAGGGGATATTTTTTGATTTCTTAATGTCTGCTTCAATTTCTTTCAAAAGTGTCCTACAGTTTTCTGTGTATAAGTCTGTCACATTATTTGTTAAGTTAATTCCCAGGTATTTCATTCTTTTTTTTGTGATAGCAAAAGGAATTGACTCCCTCATTTCTTTTTCTGAGGATTGGTTGTTTGTATATAAGTATGCTGTTGATTTTTGTACTTTGATTTTGTATCCTGTGACTTTACTGTATTCATTTATTGTTTCTAATAGTTTCCTTGTGAAATCATTGCAGTTTTTTATATAAAGGATCATTTTATCCACAAATAGTGACAATTTGAGTTCTTCTTTCCCAATTTGGATAGCTTTTATTTCTTTCTCTTGCCTGATTGCTGTGGCTAGAACTTCCAGTACTACATTAAGTGGCAGTGGTGACAGGGAGCATCCCTTTCTTGTTCCTGATTTTAGGAGAATAGACTTCAGTTTTTCCCCATTCAGTACGACGTTAGCTGAGGGTTTGTCATAGATGGCCTTTATTATGTTGAGATACTTTCCTTCTATACCTATTTTATTTAGTGTTTTGATCATAAATGGATGTTGTATCTTGTTGAAATCTTTCTCTACATCAATTGATATGACAATATGGTCTTTATCTTTCATTTTTTTAATGTGGTGTATCACATTGATTGATTTTCATATGTTGAACCATCCTTGTGCTCCCAGGATGAATCCCACTTGATCATGATGTATAATCTTTTTGATGCATTCTTGCATTCTCTTTGCTAATATTTTGTTTAGGATTTTTGCAAGTGTGTTCATCAGAGATATTGGTTTATAGTTTTTGTGTGTGTGTTTTTGTCTTTACCAGGCTTTGGTATTAGGGTAATGGTGGCCACATGGAATGAGGTAGGAAGTATTGCTTCCTCTTCAATTTTTTGGAAGATTCTGAGGAGTACAGGCATTAATTCTTTTTCAAATGCTTGGTAGAACTCATTGGTGAGACAATTTGGTCCAGAGTTTTTGCCTTTAGGGAGATTATGGAATCTGTTTAATCTCTTTGTTATGGTCTGTTTAGACTATCCAGTTTTTCTTGGTTCAGTCTTGGTAGGCTATAACTTTCTAGAAACTTGTCCGTTTCTTCTAGGTTGTTAAATTTCATGGCATAAAGTCCTTCATAATATTTTCTTATAATCCTTTGTATTTCTGTGGTATCAGTGGTAATCTCTCCCCATTCATTTTGAATTTTGGATATTTGTGTTTTTTCCTTTTGCCTTTCAATTAGTCTATCCAGGGGTTTGTCAATTTTCTTGACTTTCTCAAAGAACCAGCTCTTTGTAATATTAATTTTTTCCCATTGTCCTGTTCTCTAATTGGTTTAGATCTTCTTTAATTTTTATTATTTCTTTCCTTTTGCTGACTTTGGGTTTTGTCTGCTCTTCTTTTTCTAATTCTTTAAGATGGGATGCTAAGGTGTTTACTTGGGATTTTTCTTGTTTCTTAAGATAGGCCTGTAATGATATAAATTTCCCTCTTATTACCACTTTCACTGTGTCCCAGTAATTCTGATATGTTGTATTTTCATTGTCATTAGTTTCTATATTCTTTTTAACCTCTTCTTTTATTTGTTCTTTTATCCAGTCATTTTTTAATAAGATGTTCTTTAATCTCCATGTATATGTGTTTTTTTTTTTTTTCGGCTTTCCTTTTACAATTGATCTCGAATTTCAAAACTTTGTTGTCTGAGAATACACTTGGTATGATATCAATCTTCTTGAATTTGCTGAGGCTACTTTGGTGTCCCAGCATGTGGTCTATCCTTGAGAATGTTCCATGTGCACTAGAAAAGAAGGAATAGTCTCTTCTTGCTGGATGAAGTGTCCTGTAAATGTCAATTATGTTCAATTGTTGTAATGTGTAATTTAGAGCTGATATTTTCTTATTTATTTTCTGTTTGCGTGATCTGTCCATGGCTGTTAGCGGGTGTTTAAGTCTCCCACAGTGATTGTGCTTTTGTCAGTTTCTCCTTTCAGATCTGTTAGTAATTGCTTTGTATATTTTGGTGATTCCTGGTTGGTAGAATATATATTAATTTGTGTCAGGTCTTGCTGTTGTATTGTGCCTTTTATCATTATGTAATGTCCAGCTTTGTCTCTTGCTATTCTTTTTAACCTGATGTTTATTTAATCAGATATCAGTGTGGCAACTCCTGCTTTTCACTGTTTACCATTTGCTTGGAGTATTGCTTCCCATCCTTTCACTCTGAGTCTGTTTGTCGTTATAGCTGAGGTATGTCTTTTGGACACAGCATATGGATAGGTTTTGTTTTTTAATCCAGTCTGTTACTCTGTGTCTTTTTATTGGCGAATTCAGTCCATTAACATTCAGAGTGATGATTGATATGTGAGGATTTCCTGTGGCCATTACTTTGTTTTGTTTTGTTTTATTTTTGTTTCTTTTTATTACCCCAATTCTATTCCATTTTCCCTGATGTTTTCTTTCAGGTCAAAGAGCTTCCTTTAGTATTTCTTGAAGTGCTGGCCTTGTGCTGGCAAATTCCCTCAGCTTCTGTGTCTGAGAAGGGCTTTATTCCACCTTCATATCCGAAAGATAATTTTTTCTGGATAATTTATTCTTGGCTGGAAGTTTCTCTCTTTTAAAATTTTGAATATTGGATTCCACCCCTTCTTGGCTTGCAGAGTTTCTGCTGAGAAATCTGATGCCAGTCTGATGGGTTTTCCTCTGAAGTTTATAATACTTTTTTTCCTTGGCTGCCTTGAGAATTGTCTCTTTGTCTTTAGTTTTTGACATTTTTAGTACCATGTATCTTGGAAAAGACCTGTTAGGGTCCAGGTATCTAGAGGACCTATTTTCCTCTTGAAGTTGTGGTTCCAGATCTTTCCATAGGTTTGGAAATTTCTCCTCTACTATTTGTTTGAGTATGTTCTCTGTAGGGTGCTCTGCTCCCACTTCTAATCCTATTATCCTGATATTGTTTTGTCTCATGAAGTCAGATAGTTCTTGCAGAGTTCTTTCAATCCTTTTGGTTCTGTATTCCCCGTCTTCCTCTTTCTGAGATGTTGCCATATTCTGATATTCAGTATCACTAATTCTTTCCTCCATCTGGTTGGCACTGTTTCCTATGGCAGGTATTTCATTTCTCACTTCTTTCATTGTGTTATTTATCTCTCGAATTTCCATCTTGATCTTCTTTATGTTTTGAATTTCTTTGTTAAATTGTTCCTTTTGTTCACAGATTTTATTTCTTAGGTCGTACATCTCAGCTATGTTCTGCCAGTATGTTGTCATTTCTCTCAGAGCCTTTAGAATGGCTACTTTAAATTCTCTGTCACTTAGTTCAGAAAATTCTATGTCTAAGAAGCTGTCTTCTGGATAAATTTCATGTTCGTTCTGAGTAGTTTTAGTTTTTAAGGAATTCACCCTGTCTGCTGGGTTCTTTCTCTTTCACATGAGGGCATTATGTTCAGCAGAGCCCAGGAGTCTTGATTAGTATTTTTGTGGTGTCTTGCTGTATGGCACACGCTAGGTGGCACTGGGGGCCAAGTTTTGGGAGAGAGGGGAGTTGTTTATGTCTTCTCTCTGGTCTCTTGCCATGTTTGGAGGCGATCTGCATCTAACTGGGTTCCCTCCACTTCTTGCAGTTAGTTAGAGGTTGGGGAGGCTGTAGGAAAGGAAAGAGGCCAACAAAAAGCATGCTGTGGCACCTCCACCTTCTGCCCTATGCTGGGAAATCTAGGTGATGCTGGCTGAGTCTGCTCTTACTGGCTGGAGTGAATGCTATCAAATCTGCCTTTCTTCCTGGCCCTGTTCCAGCAACCAGCTGTTCAGGGTAGAGTCTGCAGGCTTGCATTCCTTGTAGGCCCCAGGGTTGGACAGGCAGGTGCCTGTACCACAAGTTCAAAGTCATGGGCCTGACCTCACAGGTCATGTGAGGGCAGCTGGCTCACCTCTGCAGTGGGCCAGGAACAGGAATCACGGCCCTATGTGGAAGCCATGCATGCATGTGCTGTGGGCCACAAAGGCTCCGGGAACTGAGGTGCTGTCTCACCTTAGCCTGTGGCTATTCAGAGTCCTTGCTCAGCCCTCTTGCTACGCAAAAACTTCAGAGGCTGGGTCCCAAGCTCTGTCCCCAATATGCTTCCCTAAGACCTGCCTCCCCCAAGGTCTCCTACTATTCTGCCACTTTGCTGGCTTTCACTCTTGTCACCTGTTGCCTCTCCATTTCTGTGCACTGTGCTGCTCTTAGATAGTCAGCAGCGATGGGGTCGTGTCATGCTCTGTCTCTGCTCCCTCCCCTCTCTCCCGCTCACCCCCTTCTCTCCAACCTTCAGGTGTTTCCTTGCGATGTATGGATTTCTCAGCTGTCATTGTGTCTGTCACTCAGGTTTCTCTTTCTTGGCTCCTGGACGGCCCTTCAATTGTGTTTTCTGGGAGAGGGTTTAGGGATCTCCTCTCTGGTCACCATCTTGCCCTCCCTTTCCCTATCTGGTGTGTGTGTGTGTGTGTGTTGTTGTGTTATTGTTAAACTTAATTGGGTTGACTTTGATTAACAAGAATTACATAGGTTCCAGTTGTACAATTCCACAGTGCATCATTTATGTGTTGCATTATGTGTTCACCACACAGTGTCAACTCTATTTCTATTACCATGTATTTGACTCCCCACTCTCTTCTCCCACATCCTCCCCCCTTGCTGCCAGATAACCACTAAATTATTGACTATTTCCATGAGTTTTTGTTTCTTTGTTGCTTTCAGTTTTATATTCCACTTATGAGTTGAGTCATATGGTTCTTGGTGTTTTCTGTCTGGTTTATTTTGCTTAGCATGATGTTTTTGAGGTTCATCCATTCTGTTGCAAATGACAGTGTTTCATCTATTGTTACAGCTGAGTAATATTCCATTGTGTATATGTAACACAAATTCTTTATCCAGTCGAATCTAAGAGGGAATTTTGTTTGTCATTTTTTATGTCTTGGCCACTGTGGGCAGCGTTGCAATGAACATTGGGGTACATAAGTCTTTGCAGACTAAGGTTTTAAAATTTTGGGGTAGATCCTCAGAAAAAGGATTGCTGGGGCATTCCCAATTCTCTGAGGAACCTTCACACTGTCCTCCACAGCAGTTTACCAATTCGCATTTCCACCACCAGTGTGTGAGGGTTCCTTTTTCTCCACAGCCTCTCCAGCACTTGTTGTTTCTTGTCTTGTTGATAATAGTCATTCTAACAGGTGTGAGGTGGTATGCCATTATGGTTTTTATTTATATTTCCCTAATAGCTAATGAAGTTCAGCATTTTTTTTCATATGTCTGTTGCCCATTTGTAAGTCTTCATGGGTGAAAGTGTTTGTTCAGGTCCTTTGCCCACTTTTTAATTGTTTTGTTGTTGTTGAGTTATATTAGTTCTTTATACATTTTAAATATTAATCCATTATCAGATGCGTTATTTGCAAATATCTTTTCCCATTTGGTTGGCTGTCTATTTGCTTTGCTGATGGTTTCCTTTACTGTGCAGAAACTTTTTAGTTAGATATAGTCCCACTTTTTATTTTTGCTTTTATTTACCTTACCTTTAAAGTCAGATTCATGAAGCCCTTCTTGTTGTGAAAACTATTAGTTTAGTACCAGTGTTTTCTTCTATACAGTTGATTGTTTTGGGTCTTATGTGAATTTTTAAAATTTATTTTGAATTAATATTGTCTAAGGTGAAAGTTTACAGCTCAGATTTATATTTTGCATATGGTTTTCCAGTTTTTTCAAGACCACCTACTAGAGAGGCTTTCTTTTTTCCATTGTATAATTTTTGCTCTCTTTTTATCAAAAATTATTTGTCTATATATTTGTGGATTTATTTCTGGGTTTTTGATTCTGCATTATTTATCTGTGTGTCTGTTTTTCTGCTAATACCATTGATTATTAACACTTTGTAGTATAAATTAAAATCAGGGAGCTTGATACTGCCAGCCTTATGGTCTTTATGTAGTATTGCTTTGGTGATTGAGGTCTTTTGTGGTTCCATACCAATCTGATAATTTGAAAATTTATTTTCTGAAAGTATGTTTGTGGGATTTTGATGGGAATTGCATTAAATCTGTATGTTGCCTTTGTCATGCGGCCATTTTAACAATGTTAAGTCTTCCTTTCCATTAACATGGAATATCTTTCCATTTCCTTGTGTCCTCTTCAACTTCTTTCAAAAGTGTCTTATAGTATTCCGTGTATAAATCTGTCACATTATATGTTAAATTAATTCCCAGATATTTTATTCTTTCTGTTGTAATTGCAAAAGATATTGATTCTGTTATTCCTTTTTCAGAACATTTGTTGTTTGTATATAGAAATGCACTTGATTTTTGTATGTTGATTTTGTATTATGCGACTTTATTTGTTTATTGTTTCTTAATTTTCTGGTGTCTTTGGAACTTTCTTTTTAAATTCATTTTTATTGTTAGACTTATTGGGGTGACATCTGTTAGCAAGGATTACATAGGTTTCAGGCATACAATTCTACAGTGCATTGTCAACTTGATGTATAATAAGTTCACCACCTAATATGACATCTTTTTCCATCACCTTATATTTAGCTTCCCCCCCTCCTCTCCCACCCCCTCCCCTTTCTCCCCTCCCTAACCCACTCGTCCCCAAATAAACATTAAACTATTGATTGTGTCCATGGGTTATTTGTTTGTTCATTTCTTTTTTTCTTTGCTTTCAGTTTTATATTCCGCATATGAGTGAAGTCATGCAGTTCTTTGTTTTTTC